>SJYX01002129.1:184357-202792 GCA_006410675.1 Oreotragus oreotragus | reverse complement strand
ATGGTTGGATGGCATCACCGACACAATGGACATGGTTTTGGGGGGACTCCGGGAGTTGGTGATGGACAGGGAGGCCTGGTGTGCTGCAGTTCATGGGGTTGCAAAGAGTCAAACATGACTGAGTGACTGAACTGAACTAAAAATAGTAAATATAGATTCATCACACTGTTTTTCCATGGGAAAAAACCTAGTAAAAGGGTTCATCAATACTAATGCTATTTTTTTTTTTTTCATATTTTCTGTTGTTAACACCTGGTGGCTCAGAGGTTAAAGCGTCTGCCTGCAATGTGAGAGACCCAGGTTTGATCCCTGGGTCAAGAAGATACCCTGGAGAAGGAAATGGCAACCCAGTCCAGTATTCTTGCCTGGAGAATCCCATGGAGAGAGGAGCCTGGTAGGCTACAGTCCACGAGGTTGCAAAGAGTCGGACATGACTGAGCTACCTCACTTTCACTTTCACTTTAATTTAGCAGCTACAGTTCTAAATTACAAATAACCATTGATGTAGCTTGAAGAGCTACAGAATTTTTTAATGCAAATATTTAAATGAAAAAGAAAATAGGAAGACTGTACTATCTGACCAATAGATACTTCCTTTAAACTATAGTATCTTCTGCTTGGCTGTTACTTTAGTTAAGAAGAGTCCTTTATTCGTAGATCTGCTGTGGGTTAAAGCCCTGGACACCCAGGCTTCTGACTTCAAACCACCACTAAGGAAGTTACCTCACCTCTTTGAGCTTCAGGTTTGTCACGTGTAAAATAGGGAAATTAGTACGTATCTCAGGGTGTTGCTGTGATGATTAAATAAGATAATGAAGTGTTTATAAGAGTGCCTGGCGCATAGTCAGTGGTTGATAAATGTTTTCTGCTGTGTGGTAGGAATTATTATGATCATACTCATTTTAGAGATGAGGTCATCAAGGTCCAGCATATCAAAGAATTTGCACACAGGAAGAAGAAAGCTGCTCCTAACTCCACCTTCTGATTTTTGAAGGCAAAGTGTTGAATAAAATGTAACCTTTCCTGTATTTATACAGGTTGCAGTGAGTATATGTTTTTTAAAAATGGCTCTCTCTTTCTGTGGTGACCTAAATGGGAAGGAAATCCAAAAAAAAAAAAAAAAGAGGGGTTACATGTATACGTATGAATGAGTCATTTTGCTGCGCAGCAGAAACTGACACAGTAGTGTAAAGCAACTATATTCCAATTAAGAGAAAAATGGCCCTGAGAGTAATCTTTGATGGTAGAAGTCAGAAAGTGATTGCCTCTAGGTGGGAGGATGGGAATAGAGACAGGGGACAGGACTGACAAGAAAGGGATCCAGGGAACTTTCTGGAATGATGAAATGTTTTATCACTTCCTTAAAACAAATGGAACTGAACACATGAAATTCATCTATCTTAATTATACTTCAATAAGAATGATAAAAGTAAACAATAAAAACTCTACCTTATGTATACAGACAAAGCTTTGGTCCCCTGTCATGGCTTCAAGCCTACTCTCCTCTTTCTCCTTTTGTGTATTAGTTACAGGAGAAAGGAAAGCACCTCAGAGTGGACAGGTATAGCCTGCCACCTTCTCCACTCTCACACCACTGAGGGCCCTCAGACAACTCCCTCTCTCAGAGATATGCCCCGAGCCACCCACCTGGGCCACTGCTCGACCTGCCCAGGCGGACACAGAAGCCCTCAGTCTCCCTGGCTGTCAGTCTCCCCCCTCGAGTAAACAAGAAATTCATTTGGGAGCAGAAGGGAGTGTAGAAGGTCAGGATCCTTCCATTCTTCTTTATACAGCATAGAAAAACATCATATATCAAGGTAGCTACAATAATTCAAAGTCGCCCAAACTTCAACTCTGGCTCCATCCCACCTGCCTGGTGGTGACACAGCAGGGCTTGCGTAGCCCAGCATTTCACGTTTCAGCAGGATCTGCGCTGGGGTGGAGGTAAGTGGTTGAGTATGTGGGGCTTTTCTCGAAGATTTAAAATAAAAGTTTCTTTTGGAGAAGAAAGAAACATGAGCTGTAGGAGGAAACATTTTCCTTCTCTAAATCCAAGGAGAAATAGTGCTGCAGCTGGACTTCAACACTGTGCAGGAGAAGACCAGAGCCCTCTTCACCCCCAGTTTACGAATGCCAGGAATGGACGAGTGGAGAATGGGTGGTCAGCAACGTTTACTCGCCAGCCATGTGACCCATTCTCATCACACCCTTGCCCCAGCAAAACTGCAATGACCACGTGTCATAGACCTTGCCAGATGCCTGGCAAGTTGTGAAAACAATGTGGGTAAAATTAATAATGCCCAAGGATGAGACTGTTAGAGCCAGAAGGAACTTTAGAAACTGTCTACCCTGACCACCTTGCTTTCCAAAAGAGAAAGTAGCCCATAAAGAGACGTTCTTTCTAACACACAGGAGGGTTCATATCCAGAAGAATCAAATCTGCTCTGCTGCACTGAATCTATATCCATGAGCATCTCTGTGTAGCTGTCTTTGGGAGGGAAATGCTTTAAGGCAACAAACAAATAGTTTAGGAACTGGGAACTGGGGCCAGATGACAACATTCTAAGCTTCTGCTCTCTTCCTTCTTTCCCCCACTGCCCTACGCAGTGTCTCTCCAGGGCACAGAATCTATGGGCACATTCATTTCCACCTCTGGATGAAGCTCCTTCAAATCAAGGGCCATGCCCAGAACCATTGCTAGCCCCTCAAAGCCTCAGATACTGCCAATAGCCCTGCTTGTTCAACTGAATGATGCTCACCCCTCTGTGGCCTCGACATCAACAAAACCATGCAGATGGGGAATGACAGCCTTCAGAATTCCTTCTTCCCCAAATCTCCTTTTGTTTACTTCCTCCACGTGGCACCTAGCACTTTGAACCCACAGGCCTGGTTCACCTCTGAACAGCCCCAGTGGAAACCACCAGCTCTCTGTGGCACTTACATTAACATTTCTGGGTCTTTGGTCTCCAATGAAATGCACAGTCTGTCCCATTTCTCAGCACACCACCACTTGAATACAGCTTTTGTCAACAATAATAGCTAACATATGGGATTTACTCTACTCTAATAAACTTTTTTCTGCAAGGAGATCCAACCAGTCTATTCTGAAGGAGATCAGCCCTGGGATTTCTTTGGAAGGAATGATGCTAAAGCTGAAACTCCAGTACTTTGGTCACCTCGTGCGAAGAGTTGACTCATTGGAAAAGACTCTGATGCTGGGAGGGATTGGGGGCAGGAGGAGAAGGGGACGACCGAGGATGAGATGGCTGGATGGCATCACGGACTCGATGGACGTGAGTCTGAGTGAACTCCGGGAGTTGGTGATGGCCAGGGAGGCCTGGCGTGCTGCGATTCATGGGGTCGCAAAGAGTCGGACACGACTGAGCGACTGAACTGAACTGAATAAACTTTTAAAGTGCTTTGCAAGTATTAATGTAGTAATAATCCTGCGATAACCCTAGGAGATAGGTACTCCTGTTTTCCAGAGTGGAAAACTGAGGCATACAGAAATAAGGCAGCTTAGCCAAGGTTACTCAATGAGTAAGTGGCAGTCTGGATTCCAGTGCAGGTAGTCTGGCTCTAGAGCTAGCCTCTTAGTTACTACTGTACTATATTATCTCTCTAGATTATCTTGGTGCTTTTTCCTTCCCTCCCCCCCACTAAAATTCAGTGAGGCATTTCCACCTCTATGTTCTTAAAGCATTTTGCCAGCACTTTCCACACTGAATCAAAACTGTCTGTGTTTAAGAGCTTGTCTTCTCCCCTACACTACAAGTAGCTTGTGGAGACAGGCTTTATTCATCTCTGTCACACTTCAATAAATATTTGCTGAATCTCTGAATAAATAAATGAATGAATATGTCCATTTCGAAAGAGGCAATGTTTTATTCTGAGAGAGGATAAAGATCTCTGGATCTGAAATAAACCCAGGCATTTATGGTCAACGAATATTTGACAGAGGAGCCAAGAATAGTCAATGGAGAATAGACAGTCTCTTTAAAAAGTCATGTTGGGAAAACTGGATATTAACACATAAAAGAAAAAAACAAGATCCCTATCTTACATCACTTACAAAAAAATTAACTGGAAACCATGACCCCCTCAGAAGAAAACATAGAGGAAAAGCTCCCTGACACGGCACTTGACAATGATATTTTGAATAAAACACCTAAACCTCAAGCAACAGAATGAAAGACAAACACGTGGGACTCCATCAAACTGAAAACCTTCTGCAGAGTAAGAGAAGCCATCAATAAAGCGGAAAGACAGCCTGTGGAATCAGGAAAAACACGTGCAAACCAGGGAGCTGATTAGAGGTGAGTATCACAAAACCAAAAGAACTCATACAACTCAATAGTAAAAGAAAAAAATCCACAGAATCCAATTTTAGAATGAGCAAAGGCCCTGAATAGACATTTTTCCAAAGAAGTTATACAAATGGTCACATGGAAAAAACTGCTCAACATCACTAGTTATTAGGGAAAAGTGAATTAAAACCACAATTAGATATTGCCCCATGCCTCTTGCCTGGCAAATCCCATGGACAGAGGAGCCTGGTAGGCTGCAGTCCATGGGGTCGCTAGGAGTCAGACACGACTGAGCGACTTCACTTTCACTTTTCACTTTCATACACTGGAGAAGGAAATGGCAACCCACTCCAGTGTTCTTGCCTGGAGAATCCCAGGGACGGGGGAGCCTGGTGGGCTGCCGTCTATGGGGTCACACAGAGTCGGACACGACTGAAGCGACTTAGCAGCAGCAGCAGAAGTCTTAACGTCTGGAGAAGGAAATGGCAACCCACTCCAGTGTTCTTGCCTGGAGAATCCCAGGGACGGGGAGCCTGGTGGGCTGCCATCTATGGGGTTGCAGAGTGGCAGACACGACTGAAGCGACGCAGCAGCAGCAGCAGCAGCCATGCCTCTTAGAATGGTTATTATCAAAAGAAAAAAGATGCCAGTGCTGGCATGGAGAAAAGGGAACCCCTGTATGCTACTGATGAGACTGTAAACTGGTGCAACCACTATGGAAAACAGGAGGGAGGATCCTCAAAACATTAAACATAGAAATCCCGTATGATCCAGCAATTCCACTTTGGGGAGTACACCCAAAGGTAACAAAAACACTAATTCAAAAACATAACCTGTACTTCCATGTCCGTAGCAGTATTGCTTACAATAGCCAAGACATGGAAACAGTCTAAGTGTCCACTGATGGATGAATGGATAAAGAACACGGGAGTACATCTATGTCTGAATACTATTTTAAAAAGAAGGAAATCTCGCCATTTGTGATAACACGGATGAGCTTCTGTGAGGGCACTGGTGCTTTGTGGTTTAGTTGCTCAGTCGTGTCCGACTCTTTGCAATCCCATGAACTGTAGCCCACCAGGCTCCTTTGTCCATGGGATTTCCTAGGCAGGGATCCTGGAGAGGTTTGCCATTTCCTTCTCCAGGGGATCTTCCTGATCCAGGGATCGAACCCGGGTCTCCTGCATTGCAGGCAGCCTCTTGCATTGCAGGCAGATTCTACACCCACTGAGTCACAGGGAAGCCCCGTGAGAGCATTCTGCTCAGTGAAATAAGTCACACAAAGAGAGACAAACACTGTCTGATCTCACTTAGACATGGAATCTAAAAACAAACCAAACTCACAGAAAAGAGATCAGACATGTGATTGCCAGAAGAGGAGGTTAGGAGTTAGGGGAGAGGGGAACTGGAGGAAGGTACATACTTCCAGTTACAAGATAAATAAGTACTAGGTGTTAAAGAATCAGCCTGCCAATGCAGGAGATGCAGGTGATGTGGGCTCCGTCTCTGAGTCAGGAAGATCCCCTGGAGAAGGAATGGCAACCTACTCCATCACACTTGCCTGGGATATCCCATGGACAGAAAATTCTGGTGGTAGCAAAACTTGGACACAACTCAGCAGCTAAACAACAGCAGAGTACTAGAACGTAATGTACAACATGACAACTAGAGCTAACCTTGCTGTACGGTATACAGGAAAATTGTTGGGAAATTAAAAACCTAAGAGCTCTTGTCACAAGGAGAAAATTTTTTTTTCTTGTATTATTGCTTTTTTTTTTTTTGCATCAATATGAGATATTGGGTGTGAACTAAAGTTACTGTGGTTATTATTTCACAGTTTATATAAAGGGAACCATTATGTTAGAACACCTCAAACGTATCTACTTGCTTCTGCTGTGCTGTTCAGTTGCTAAGTCATGTCTGACTCTTTGTGACTTCATAGACTGCAGCACGGTCTATGTCCTTCCTTCTATGTCCCTGTCCTTCACTATCTCCCAGAGTTTACTCAGATTCATATTCATTGAGTCAGCAATGCTGTCTAACCATCTCATCCTCTGCCACTCTCTTTCTCCTTTTGCCTTCAATCTTTTCCAGCATCAGGGTCTTTTCCAATGGGTTAGCTCTCCATACCAGGTAGCCAAAGTATTGGAGCTTCAGCTTCAGCATCAATCCTTCCAAGGAATATTCAGGGTTGATTTTCTTTAGGATTGACTGGTTTGATCTGCTTGCTGTCCAAGGGACTCTCAAGAGTCTTCTCTAGCACCACAATTCGAAAGCAGTTCTTTGGAGCTCAACCTTCTTTATTGTCCAACTCTCACATCTGTATGGAAAAACCATAGCTTTAACTATAGGGACATTTGTTGGCAAAGTGATGTCTCTGCTTTTTAACACACTATCTAGGTTTGTCATAGCTTTCCTTACAAGGAGCAAGTGTCTTTTAATTTCAAGGCTGCAGTCACCATCCACAGTGATATTGGAGCCCAAGAAAATAAAACCCGTCACTGCTTCCACTTTTTCCCCTTCTATTTACCATGAAGTGATGGAACCAGATGCCATGATCTTAGTTTTTTTGAATGTTGAATTTTAAACCAGCTTTTTCACTCTCCTCATTCACCCTCATCAGGAGGCTCTTTAGTTCCTCTTCACTTTCTACCATTAGAGTGGTATCATCTTCACATCTGAGGTTGTTGATATTTCTCCTAGCAATCTTGACTCCAGCTGTGTTTCATCCGCCCTGGCATCTTGCATGATGTACTCTACATAGAAGTTAAATAAGCAGGGGGACAATATACAGCCTTGTTGTTCTCCTTTCCCAATTTTGAACCAGTCAGTCGTTCTAATTGTTGCTACTTGACCTGCATACAGATTTCTCAGGAGTCAGGTAAGGTGGTCTGGTAATCCCATCTCTTTAAGAATTCTCTACAGTTTGTTGTGATCCACACAGTCAAAGGCTTTAGTGTGGTCAATGAAGCAGTAGATGTTTTCCTGGAATTTCCTTGTTTTCTCTATGATTCAACAAATGTTGACAATGTGATCTCTGGCTCCTCTGCCACATCTGGAAGTTCTCACTTCACGTACTGTTGAAGTCTAGCTTGATGTGTGTCAATTATAACTTAATAAAACTGGAAAAAATATATGTTGTTTTCTTTACTATTTCAATTCATATATACACACAGTATATATAATACATATAATTCAATTATATATATATGCATAAAATGGAAGCTTTTTAAAGTTAAAAAAAAAAAAATCCCTGGATTGTGAGTCAAGAAATCAAAGTTTCAGGTCCCATTACCAACTAGCTGTGTGACCTTGAGCAACTTCCTTTACCTGTCTGGTTCTCAGTTTCCTTATTGCCAAAAATGAAAGGATTAGGCTTAGGGACCTCTGAATTCCCTTTCAGCTGAAGCATCCTAGGACTGTGGCATCAGGGCAGGCCATGGAGAGAAGAGACTAGAGATGTTAGTCATCATGAGTCCCTCATGTTATACACAGAAGTGCAACTCCACCAGTCTGACTTTACAGACAGTCACCAGGACAGCAGGCAGGAATGCTAACGGAGAAGGGATGAGGCAAAAGACAGCACCAAGCCCGGTGGCACCGCTCCCCATGTGGGAGCCACTATATGGGGACAGTCAAGGGGTCACAGAGTCTGGCTGCCTTCTGGGAGCCATTAGTGCAGAAAGAATAGAGAAGCCACTCAGTCTGCATTAAAGTCACCAAAATGCCTGGAACTCAGGAAGGGATTACTCCACTTGAGCACAGCTTGTGATGTTCCTTACTCCCCATGTGGGAGCCACTATATGGGGACAGTCAAGGGGTCACAGAGTCTGGCTGCCTTCTGGGAGCCATTAGTGCAGAAAGAATAGAGAAGCCACTCAGTCTGCATTAAAGTCACCAAAATGCCTGGAACTCAGGAAGGGATTACTCCACTTGAGCACAGCTTGTGATGTTCCTTTCACTGCTTTTCCCCCTGTTATCATTACCCAGTCAAGCATTCTTGGCAGTGTAAACAGGTGATTAACAGAGTTTGGAAGAAACTGGGAGCAGGAGCTGGATGGGTACACAGCATATATACTCTTTGCTTCCCACCTCCCCACCCTCCCATACTTCCCCCCATCCATAATGGCTACAGATCCCATGGATGAAGATTTCTCCTAGAGGAGGGGGAAAGAGTATCTTGATGATGGGAACCTCATTTATTCAGCAGCAAGATGAACCTGGCATGAGAAATCAGACTCAGAACTGAAGCTGGCAAAACATCTGACAGGGTATTGGCCAGCAGAGACAACATGAGTTTTTGTAGAGCTGCAAACAGCAGGAATGCCTGCCAGTCATCAAAAGGACTTCTCCGTGTTGTCTGGCCTTCTCTCTGGGGCCAGCTCATTTCACCCCGTCATAACACCAGTTTTAACAAAAGCTCAGAGCTAGTTAATGGGGCATTTTGTGTCTTGTCCTCCAAGTTATAGGTATGTATTTTTATAGAATGGTGCCTCTTTTTTCTGGGGATATATTTTATGGAGTGTCATGAGTGACATGAGTGTCCCCAAAAGCAAGAAAAAGGGTGTTTTTTGGTTTTTTTTTTGTTAAAGAGTTTGAAGAATCAAAGACTGGAACAGGGAAGGACTGGATGAGGAGCAGAATAGCTTTGCTGTGTTCACAGCTGATCAAGAAACTTTCCCCAACAAGAAGTCAATTCCACCAAGAGAGTCCACTCAAAGGTTGAACTCAGATTTATGGTCTGGCTTCAGTAAAGACGGTACCATGTTGGGATCTTTTTTCCCTCCAGAATAAAAAAAATCTCAGAGTTGAAAGGGTCCACGGGTCCAGACCCCTACCTAACATAGAAATCTCTGATAGTATCTCCAGCAAGTGCTAATACATACTCTAAATCATCACTTCTGGGAGAGGAAACTATTTGTCCTCCCTACTTTGGAGATCTTTTCACTGGACGCTTCATCCAGAAACTGAACTTAAATTTGCCTTTCATTAATGCCTACCCCTTTTTTTAATCACCCCACGTAACATAAACCCAATTCTTATGCCTTCAATACATTCAAAAAATTTGAGGACAGTTCTTGTGCTTTCTCTTTGCACGTTTAGCAACCTCTAAATCATCAGCCAAAATACCTGTCTCCAGCCTGGTTTCTTTTCTCTGAACATGAGCCAGCTGACTTTTATCTTTATATTCTTTACAAAAATGAACATTCCTTCTGTGGTCTGAACATGACAGAGGAGGACAGGGCTGTTATTCCTCTTTGAACACTCCTTGCCCACGGGTGGCCATATCACACTGTGAACTAGTAATGTTTGCAACCCAAATTTGACCCTTTTCCTGTATAGTATCTCCAGGTCAAGCATTCCTCCATCCTGTTCTTGTACAATTGGCTGTTTGAACCAAAGTACAGATTTTTTTCCCCTTATTAAGTATTCTCTGGTTGGAGTCATTCAAGCTGTTTGAGACATATAGCATCACATTAAGTCATACAGATTCACAGACCTTCCAAATATTGGGTTTTCTACTAATATGATCAGTGTGTATGTCATCTTTGTCTAATCAACTCACTGATATAAAAGTTGAACAGAAAAGGACAGATGCCAGAGCTCGAACAGATGCCACTAGAGCCTTCATTCCAGATTAATATTTACCAAGGGCTCAGCATTCCTTGGTGCTGTCTCACTGTTCTCCTGGCCTCGGACATCTAAACCACTCTGTGTGACCTGGCCTTTGCAAAGCTCTTCATTCTCCCTATTGCACAGAATAATTTGCCTTTCCCCAAACACATCTACTATCCCTTTACCTCCTTTGCCTAGGGTACCTATTCCCAGCTTGTTCACCCGGTCAACTATTAATTTTTCAAGTCTCAGCTCCAAGTGTCACCCACCTACGAAGTCATTCTTTGCTTCACAGGCAGAGTTAGGTGTTCCCAGAGCATCCCATATAGTCCTCAACTAAAGTACCCAACGTACCAACTTACNTCTAATTGTTGCTACTTGACCTGCATACAGATTTCTCAGGAGTCAGGTAAGGTGGTCTGGTAATCCCATCTCTTTAAGAATTCTCTACAGTTTGTTGTGATCCACACAGTCAAAGGCTTTAGTGTGGTCAATGAAGCAGTAGATGTTTTCCTGGAATTTCCTTGTTTTCTCTATGATTCAACAAATGTTGACAATGTGATCTCTGGCTCCTCTGCCACATCTGGAAGTTCTCACTTCACGTACTGTTGAAGTCTAGCTTGATGTGTGTCAATTATAACTTAATAAAACTGGAAAAAATATATGTTGTTTTCTTTACTATTTCAATTCATATATACACACAGTATATATAATACATATAATTCAATTATATATATATGCATAAAATGGAAGCTTTTTAAAGTTAAAAAAAAAAATCCCTGGATTGTGAGTCAAGAAATCAAAGTTTCAGGTCCCATTACCAACTAGCTGTGTGACCTTGAGCAACTTCCTTTACCTGTCTGGTTCTCAGTTTCCTTATTGCCAAAAATGAAAGGATTAGGCTTAGGGACCTCTGAATTCCCTTTCAGCTGAAGCATCCTAGGACTGTGGCATCAGGGCAGGCCATGGAGAGAAGAGACTAGAGATGTTAGTCATCATGAGTCCCTCATGTTATACACAGAAGTGCAACTCCACCAGTCTGACTTTACAGACAGTCACCAGGACAGCAGGCAGGAATGCTAACGGAGAAGGGATGAGGCAAAAGACAGCACCAAGCCCGGTGGCACCGCTCCCCATGTGGGAGCCACTATATGGGGACAGTCAAGGGGTCACAGAGTCTGGCTGCCTTCTGGGAGCCATTAGTGCAGAAAGAATAGAGAAGCCACTCAGTCTGCATTAAAGTCACCAAAATGCCTGGAACTCAGGAAGGGATTACTCCACTTGAGCACAGCTTGTGATGTTCCTTTCACTGCTTTTCCCCCTGTTATCATTACCCAGTCAAGCATTCTTGGCAGTGTAAACAGGTGATTAACAGAGTTTGGAAGAAACTGGGAGCAGGAGCTGGATGGGTACACAGCATATACACTCTTTGCTTCCCACCTCCCCGCCCTCCCATACTTCCCCCCATCCATAATGGCTACAGATCCCATGGATGAAGATTTCTCCTAGAGGAGGGGGAAAGAGTATCTTGATGATGGGAACCTCATTTATTCAGCAGCAAGATGAACCTGGCATGAGAAATCAGACTCAGAACTGAAGCTGGCAAAACATCTGACAGGGTATTGGCCAGCAGAGACAACATGAGTTTTTGTAGAGCTGCAAACAGCAGGAATGCCTGCCAGTCATCAAAAGGACTTCTCCGTGTTGTCTGGCCTTCTCTCTGGGGCCAGCTCATTTCACCCCGTCATAACACCAGTTTTAACAAAAGCTCAGAGCTAGTTAATGGGGCATTTTGTGTCTTGTCCTCCAAGTTATAGGTATGTATTTTTATAGAATGGTGCCTCTTTTTTCTGGGGATATATTTTATGGAGTGTCATGAGTGACATGAGTGTCCCCAAAAGCAAGAAAAAGGGTGTTTTTTGGTTTTTTTTTTAAAGAGTTTGGAGAATCAAAGACTGGAACAGGGAAGGACTGGATGAGGAGCAGAATAGCTTTGCTGTGTTCACAGCTGATCAAGAAACTTTCCCCAACAAGAAGTCAATTCCACCAAGAGAGTCCACTCAAAGGTTGAACTCAGATTTATGGTCTGGCTTCAGTAAAGACGGTACCATGTTGGGATCTTTTTTCCCTCCAGAATAAAAAAAATCTCAGAGTTGAAAGGGTCCACGGGTCCAGACCCCTACCTAACATAGAAATCTCTGATAGTATCTCCAGCAAGTGCTAATACATACTCTAAATCATCACTTCTGGGAGAGGAAACTATTTGTCCTCCCTACTTTGGAGATCTTTTCACTGGACGCTTCATCCAGAAACTGAACTTAAATTTGCCTTTCATTAATGCCTACCCCTTTTTTTAATCACCCCACGTAACATAAACCCAATTCTTATGCCTTCAATACATTCAAAAAATTTGAGGACAGTTCTTGTGCTTTCTCTTTGCACGTTTAGCAACCTCTAAATCATCAGCCAAAATACCTGTCTCCAGCCTGGTTTCTTTTCTCTGAACATGAGCCAGCTGACTTTTATCTTTATATTCTTTACAAAAATGAACATTCCTTCTGTGGTCTGAACATGACAGAGGAGGACAGGGCTGTTATTCCTCTTTGAACACTCCTTGCCCACGGGTGGCCATATCACACTGTGAACTAGTAATGTTTGCAACCCAAATTTGACCCTTTTCCTGTATAGTATCTCCAGGTCAAGCATTCCTCCATCCTGTTCTTGTACAATTGGCTGTTTGAACCAAAGTACAGATTTTTTTCCCCTTATTAAGTATTCTCTGGTTGGAGTCATTCAAGCTGTTTGAGACATATAGCATCACATTAAGTCATACAGATTCACAGACCTTCCAAATATTGGGTTTTCTACTAATATGATCAGTGTGTATGTCATCTTTGTCTAATCAACTCACTGATATAAAAGTTGAACAGAAAAGGACAGATGCCAGAGCTCGAACAGATGCCACTAGAGTCTTCATTCCAGATTAATATTTACCAAGGGCTCAGCATTCCTTGGTGCTGTCTCACTGTTCTCCTGGCCTCGGACATCTAAACCACTCTGTGTGACCTGGCCTTTGCAAAGCTCTTCATTCTCCCTATTGCACAGAATAATTTGCCTTTCCCCAAACACATCTACTATCCCTTTACCTCCTTTGCCTAGGGTACCTATTCCCAGCTTGTTCACCCGGTCAACTATTAATTTTTCAAGTCTCAGCTCCAAGTGTCACCCACCTACGAAGTCATTCTTTGCTTCACAGGCAGAGTTAGGTGTTCCCAGAGCATCCCATATAGTCCTCAACTAAAGTACCCAACGTACCAACTTACTACATTTGCCTGTGTCTCCCAGAAGACTAGGGATACCAAATGGGTGGTACCTGGGCCATGGTCCCTCTCCTAACCTCATGAAAGATGGTGTTAATTAATCACCGAGTCAAGAGGAAGCCTCAGAATTCTTTCTAACACAACCCTCCAGGCTGTCACTACTAACTGATTGGATCTGAAACTCAAGTTGAAACCCTATACTATTTTCTAATTTCCTTGAGGGCAGAAATCTTGCCTCATTCACCTCTGTATTGTTAGACCTAGGGCAAAGTAACTGGCTTAAATTAACTCAGTAAATGCCTGCTGTATAATGACTTTGTTTTCCAGTGAGTTAGAACTTAAAAAATAAATTTTCTCATGTTCATATAAGAGCCTTATAAACAATATAATTCTTGTAGTAGCAAGAGCTGATCATTTGCATCAACTGTAATTAACATTACAGAATAATAATTGGTCACTACTTAACAACTTTTTCCACCTGATTCTGCATAGAGCTCCTCGAGAAGGCAGACCTGATTGGTCTTGGTATTCACAGACCCCATCTGATATAATACATGTATGGCCTTCGAGGCCTGGAACCAATTTGACTGCCTTCCCAGTTTTATATCTTCTAAATACCCATGAGCTGATAGTAATTTTAGGAGGTCTAAATGCCAGGGTTGAAAACAGGTCTGCCAAAGTTTTATCTACAAGAAATCTGTATTATGAAGATTGCTTCCCTATGGAACACTCTTCAGAGACAGCCACCCGAACCAAAAAGAAAAAATTCCTAAAGAGACTAATTTATTATCATACCAGGTTTCTTAAAGATAGTCCCTATTTATATCTTCTAAATACCCATGAGCTGATAGTAATTTTAGGAGGTCTAAATGCCAGGGTTGAAAACAGGTCTGCCAAAGTTTTATCTACAAGAAATCTGTATTATGAAGATTGCTTCCCTATGGAACACTCTTCAGAGACAGCCACCCGAACCAAAAAGAAAAAATTCCTAAAGAGACTAATTTATTATCATACCAGGTTTCTTAAAGATAGTCCCTGGGACAAGTCCAGGGGGAGCTGCACTTACATAAACGTCAAATTAGGGCTAGCATCATCATTTAATTATTAATTAGCCTTTCTTTGTGTATCTCTATCAAATGCATATTTCAAATCTTAAACTTCATTTAATATTACACTTGCACAGTTATTATATGCACAGAACAGACCCTGTAGAAGGTAAGAAAGTTAAGATAGACCAATGTCTCCTTTGTTTCCATAGGTAATGTCCAGTGACCTCTTTGGAATTCCTAGCATTAAATTAGAACCACATTCTGGGGCTTTGTGAAGGTGCTTTGTGAAATGGAAGTGGCTAATAGTACTTGGCTGGTGGTAGGTGATCAATAAAATGTTTATTAGTTGGATGGATGTTCAGATGGTTGAATAGTTGGATGGATGAATGGTTGGATAGTTGGATGAATAGATGGATGGATGGATGGATGGCATTCACTTTTATCTATTGAGTAGCTAGAAAATAAGACATCCTATCTCTCGATTCAATTTCCTAGAAACCAGAAAGAATCTGGCATAATCAACAAGAGAGCCAACATGTCAAAGAAAGCTCCAGTCATGTAACAAGTAAACTTACTAGGCTCAAATTCTTTTCCAGGGAAAGTATCTTTTAAAGATACAATTCAAAAGACTATCTAGGAAGACTTAGATTCAGTCACCAGGGCTACCTATGATTACTGATTTGGATGAGCTTGCAGATAGCATGAGATCCACAGCAGTTCTGTAGGACCAAATAGTGCAGGCCTCTCTGCTTATCGTGGAACCCAGGATTTTCCCAGCTGGGAAGCCAGTACCCTCATCAGCTTCCAAAAATACTGTCACTCAGTCAAGCTAGAAAAGGCCCAGTCAGAAGAATTTGGCTATTAGAAGTTTCTAGATTTCATACCAAGAAAAGAGCTTGCTAACTCCCTGGCATCATTTAACCAACAAGACTCATAACAATGGCCAATATTTGTGAAGTTATCACTTTCAGCCATGTACTGCTCTCAATGTTACACAGGCTTCATTACTCTTAACTCATAGAAGAACAGATGAGAAGTAGGGATCCAGATGTTAGGTTATTTCCTGTATTACCCACCTGAGACGTGGTAGAGTCTGAATTCACACCAGCAACCTATCGAGGGCCTTCTTTGAGATAAGTGTGCTCATCATCACCGTCACGAAGGGAAGATCCTCAATCCCTAGTCCTTATGAGCTAGGCATTCCCACCACACTCACCACTGCAATCTTTTAAAATCTTTTTCAACTTCCTTCTCAACAAAGTAGAAAATTTACCTCATCTCACATGCTGGTTCTTCTTTCTCCACTCAATTCCTAAACTAACATTTCCCCAGGTCTACTCTGAGGTAATTTCCATACTAATATTTTCTGTGGTCAAGTAAGTTTGAAAATGCTGGATTAAGGCAATGGCAATCCACTCCAGTACTCTTGCCTGGAAAATCCCATGGGCGGAGGAGCCTGGTAGGCTGCGGTCCATTGGGTCACGAAGAGTCAGACACGACTGAGCGACTTCACTTTCACTTTTCACTTTCATGCATTGGAGAAGGCAATGGCAACCCACTCCAGCGCTCTTGCCTGGAGAATCCCAGGGACAGCAGAGCCTGGTGGGCTGCCATCTATGGGTTCGCACAGAGTCGGACATGACTGAATCGACTTAGCAGCAGCAGCAAGCAGCTAAACAAAACTTCCCTGCTGTAAGACGTCTCAAGGTCTTTATTTGTTAAAAGTTAAAATGAAAGTCGCTCAGTCGTGTCCAACTCTTTGCAACCCCCTGGAGTACTATACAGTCCATGGAATTTTGCAGGAATTCTGGACTGGGTAGCCTTTCCCTTCTCCAGGGGATCTTCTCAACCCAGGGATCAAACCCAGGTCTCCCACATTGCAGGTGGATTCTTCACTAGCTGAGCTACAAAAGAAGCCCAAGAATACTGGAATGGTTAGCCTATCCCTTCTCCAGCTGCTCTTCCTGATCCAGGAATTGAACCAGTATCTCCGGCACTGCAGGCAGATTCTTTACCAACTTTATTTGCTGGTGTGTAGCAAACAGCTTCAGAAGAAGGCAGGATATCATGTGTAGCATTTTGTAAATATACCTGACTAAAGGACACTGTGGGGAAGGCAATGGCACCCCATCCCAGTACTCTTGCCTGGAAAATCCAATGGACAGAGTAGCCTGGTGGGCTGCAGTCCATGGGGTCGCTAACAGTCAGACAGACTGAGCGACTTCACTTTCACTTTTTTCTTTCATGCATTGGAGAAGGAAATGGCAACCCACTCCAGTATTCTTGCCTGGAGAATCCCAGGGATGGGGGAGCCTGGTGGGCTGCCGTCTATGGGGTCACACAGAGTTGGACACGACTGAAGTGATTTAGCAGCAGCAGCAGCAAAGGACACTGTCCCCACAGAACCCCTTAAGGTCCCACAGAATACACACAAGAAATAGTACTAAAAAGGGTGATGCCCCCCTCCCCGCATCACATCACAGACTCTAGCAGTATAAAGTTCTCTCTGAATTATACATAGGCTTAAATTTCTACCTCATCTTGCCTCACTGCCTCTCACAAAACCTGTCTCTTTGGCAAAACCACAAGAGAAGACATCATCCATGAGAGGAGCAATAATGAGTTTTTTCTTTTTTCTCCTTTACAGATTCAGACTCATCTTATAGTTTGCACGTCAAATTTAATGCCAGGAAACCATTATCACCAGATAAGCCTCTTTTCACCAGATAAGAAGAAGGAAATATCTGTTTGGGTTTCCTTTTTTGCCTTCCTTTTTTAACCAAAGATAATTAACTACTTAATTAAGAAAATAAAAGATAAATAAATAATGTTCTACTCAAAGCTATGTTCCTGCTCAACTGTAAGCCCTGACTTATATCAAATTCCTATGGCTTCTATTTCTNTGGAACCCTGGGCTGGGATGTCGATCAGTCTTTTAGGATATTCAAGGCCTGACTCCAGAATGCTTGGCTATTTCAATTTGGGGGAAGAAAGGGGCCATGCCGAGCTTCTGAAATAATGTTCCTGGTTAGGTGAATGCACACGCATAGATGTGTGAAGCATGAAGTACACAAACCCCTGTGGTTTGGCCAGATGATAAAAATCAAGCTGGTTATTGGTTTAAAAAGAAAAAAAAGTCTAGTTTTAGTGAGGCACACTAGACTTTCCTTTCTGGCACTGTTTGTACTTTGGAGTCAAGACAGCCTTTTGTTCAGATCTGTGCTCCACTGGTCTTAGCTCTGTTGTTGCTGCTGTTAGTCATGCCCAACTCTTTGCAATCCCGTGGACTGCAGTGGGCTTGCAAGAGTCTTCAGCACCACAGTTCAGAGGCATCAGTTCTTCAGCACTCAGCCTTCTTTAGGGTCTGTCACATCCATACATGACTACTGGAAAAAACCATAGCTTTGACTAGACAGACCTTTGTCAGCAAAGTGATGTCTCTGCTTTTTGAGCAGGTCATAGTGCCTCCCTGATTCTGTTTTCTCATCTGTGGATTACATAGCTAAAATAATTAATGAGATGTGTATGTGTAACCGCTTCATGTGGCATTTAGCTCACAAGAGACTGTCAGTAAACATCGGCTTCCTTCTTCCCATCTCAGTGGCTTCCTTCAGTGCCCCTCACCATTTAGACTTAGGGAATCTAGAACCCACCCCTGCTGTCCTGCACCTCCTCAGGTAGTTATAAGAAGTGAAAGTTGCTCAGTCATGTCTGACTCTGCAACCCCATGGAACACTCCAGGACAGGATACTAGAGTGAGTAGCCTTTCCCTTCTCCAGGATCTTCCCAAACCCAGGACTGAATGGGGGTCTCCTGCATTGCAGGTGGATTCCTTACCAACTGAGCTATCAGAGAAGCCCTGCAGGAGGCCAGCTCTAAGCAGCCCAGAAAAAGACAAAAACTCAGCACCTTTGCCTCCTAGTGGCAAAACAAGACTATTACATGGGCAAACAGTAAAGGACATGTTCAAACTTTATCAGAGGTTGGGTCTCATTTACAAATACATATGAGTCGTCAGCAAAATCTTACTGTAACTAGAGTTTACTGCTTACTCAGTTCAGTTCAGTTCAGTGGCTCAGTCATGTCCAACTCTTTGCGATCCCATGAATTGCAGCACGCCAGGCCTCCCTGTCCATCACCATC
>SJYX01002129.1:156370-174645 GCA_006410675.1 Oreotragus oreotragus | reverse complement strand
AAAAAAAAAAGCTAGGTGTAAACCAGGCCCACTGTGCTCAAGAACCTTAATTAAGGGTTAAAAGCTCAAATGACAATATTAGCAAATCTCTCCAGGAAACTTACAATGTGTCAAGCACTATGTGTTCTATTTTATTTAATCTTCCTAATGATCTCACATGGACGATACTATTTTAATCTTTGTATACTCAGTTTGCAGATGAGGAAACAGAAGCTTAGCAAGTGAAGTAACTTAACCAAGGACACAGAGTAACAGGCCTAGGAATTAAACAAAGCCGCCTGTCTAATTCTAAAGCCTCACTGAGGAAAGTTAATTGCACTTTGGACAGTAAGACTTGGAGGCTTTCCATTGTTCAATAAAAGCCAAATAGCTTATTTTGTTCCAGGAATTACTGTAAGCACTTGGGATAAATTAATTCATTTGCTCTTTATAATAACCCTATGAAGTAAGTACTAAGATTATCCCCAATTTTATAGATGAGGAAACTGAGGCACAGAGGCTGAGCAAATTGTCCAGGGTCACATCTTTCATAAGCAGCAAAGTCTTAATTCAAACCTAGCTGCTGGCTCCAGGTTGTTCCCTTTGACACTCTACTATCCATCTGTCTAAGCATGGTGACCCCAAGAAGTCCAAGAGATTCTGGCTCCTTTAATAATAACAACAGAGTCCAGAACCAAAAGAGAAATATTTCATTATTCCCTATGTTCATCTGACTTTATGTGGGGCATTGCATTCAAGTGTTTTCACAATACTTTAAGAAACACATTGACAGATTGGAATTGTCCAGCAGAGAGCAAGAAGGGAAGAATATAGTACAAAATGTAGGCTTAAAACTATGGAGTAATTGGGGCTGTTTGGCCTAGAAAGGAAATTTCAAAAGTACCCATATGTACCATTTTCACAAAATGTCAAGAGGGCCCTAACTACCCTAAGAAGATGTGGGAAGCAGCTCTAAGACATAACTGATTCATCATTCATTTGCTTACCAGTTTTTACCGAGTAGCCAACAGGTATCAAATAGAGGAAATGCTCCCTAGCTTAATATATTTCTTTTCCATTTCAGAAGTGGAAGATCTGTTCACTCATTAGTGAAAGTCACCAGAGGTGACTCAGAGAGCAGAGATGGTCCCTGTACCACATGGAACACTGGACATGTGACCTCCAATCCATTTACGCTGTCTTGCACTACCATTATCAAAAACTGCCATAAAAGTCCTTACAAATGACAACCTTTAATCATCTTTAAGAGGCCCAAAGAAGCACTCCCCTGCCCCTGAGAAAAAAGGAAGAAAAAATGTTTCCAGTGGGCTTTACATTGAGAATCTGACAAGTTTGAACAAAGGTAAAACATACCACTTTTAGAAAATAAACCAAAAACACTATTGCATTCTAAAACAAGAGAGTAATTGTTAATGTAATTTCTCTTCTCCACTTCCTTCTTCCCAAATTCCTCTTTGGTTAATGAGTTTATTAGCATATCTCATTCACACTTATCTTTTCCTAGGGTGTGTCTGGTCTGTGTTTCATATTTCTACCCTGAGTAGGAAACCATGGCATCAGCCTTCTGGGTCTCCCTGGACCACAGAACCATCTCCTAACACGTCAGCCCTAGACTTAGTTATAGCAGCAGTGGGCACTCGCTGTTGGTCCCTCTAGCAAACTGTCTTCCGGTTTCTGACTCAGGAGAAGCATAGAGGTCAAGATCTATAAACACACTCCAGAATACGAGCACTTCCCAGCAAAAAGCCAATCAGAACCATGGCAATGGTTTTAAATATAAGTCAGACGATAGTTCCCATGAACAACTGCATTCTTTGTTAAAATGAAGATGTGTACGTATTTTCACTACTACTATTAGTATGATTTTTTTAAAGCTTTTTTTTCTATTGAACAATGTATTATTTGATAAAAGACATAAAAGGCCTAAAAATTTTATGTTACTTCAAGAGAAGATGGTGAATTTTCCATAGACAAAGAATACTTTTTCCAAACCAGTTCTGAGAGTTTTTAATGATATTAAATACTTTTTTCTTTTTTGTCTCCATCAGTTTGAGTCTAAATTGTTTTCAGTCTAAAGCATTGAAATAAGCCAATCACAAAGTGGGCAACAGAATTCTACCATTTATCAGGAAAAGGTTTTGACCTAGTCTGCTTACTCCTCCAGGATGTTTTCTCAGAATAGGGTTTTGTTTGCTTTGCTTTTTAAAGAATGGTTTAGAGGGGTGAAAGCAGAGAATAGACTAAGAAGAGAAACAAGATCTCCCAACAACAACAAAAAACTCTTACTCTATATTTTACGATACAATCTGAAACAGAAACACCATTCAGCAGGAGCTGCAATCACTCAAACAAGCATCCGAACTCCACCTTCAAAGCAGAAGCAAACGTATCAGTGGAGGGCAAGTCTCCACAGAGCACCGGTGACCTCAGAGCTAAGTGCAAAGAGAAACTGTAGCAGGATTTGATGAAAGCAGTTCAGAGTATATATCTCTCATCACTTACCATCTTCTCTAATTCCAACTGAGAGAGAGAGAGAAAAGTTCCCTATAGGAACAACGTCTCCATAAAGACCAAAAATCATAAACGTGCCCTCATCACCCTTGGGAATGGAGACGTCTCAGGCCATCTTCTACCCTCTCGTTGGCTTTCTCTGGGTTTGGGAAGCCAAAACAGATCATAAAAACATAACTTACTTTCGATATTTGCGATCTGAAGAAGCCAAGAGATTATGACCAACAAGTAAAAAGGTACTTGTGCTTCCATTAGCACCACTAACGAAGAGAAGAAGTGAAAGAAATAACGGGCAGTCTAAAAACCATTTACATTTGACTCTGTAGGAAGATAGGTGGATTCTCTTGCAATAGACTTGCCTTCCTAATTATTTTCCTCCCTCCAAACCAATGACGAAATCACTTTGCCTTCAAGAACATACACTAACTGATAATGGGAGAAAAGGCCAAGAAAGTCTGGGTGGCCTTGGACAAACCTGGGAAGAACTCAATAGGGTAATGCATGTGTGTTTCTATCCACCCTTAAGTGAGCACAAGCTGTATGCGAGGTGCTACGTTGTCTACCTGAATCACCTTTACTAAATCCTTCAACAACAATGCCCTATAAATATTACCACCCCATGCTGCGTGTGAGAAAAATCAAGACAAAAGGAGGTTAAGACATTTATGTCTATTAAGACACAACTGGAAAAAAGGGACCTGGGCCTATGTGTATTTGTAACACCTATGTTC
Source organism: Oreotragus oreotragus (assembly GCA_006410675.1). Lineage (NCBI taxonomy): Eukaryota > Metazoa > Chordata > Mammalia > Artiodactyla > Bovidae > Oreotragus > Oreotragus oreotragus. The sequence goes on along the minus strand of SJYX01002129.1, from coordinate 171,403 downwards.
ATTCTATTCTGCCTTGCTGCTTCCCTTTTTTAAGAGACAATTCTCATAGTGGATGATCCACAGACAAGATCATCAAAAGCTGATGGGAACAACATTTCACACCAGATGCGTCAGTATGCAAATTGAGGGAAGGGTGATATTTAGCTGTTTACTGATGAGACCTACTGTAGACCACCCTGTTATAATATAAAACATATTTACCATGAGTTTCTTCCCAGATGTGTATGTTGACAGCTTCTGTTGAAACCAGGCAGTTTGTTTGTTTCTATTTCTCCACAAGTTTAATACAAAGGATTTTGCAAAGCCACATCTCAGGTTTAGATCTTACATTTTGGCAAACACAGTATAAGACTGGTGTTTAATCTTGACAGCATCTCATTAGTGTAAATTAGTGACTCAGTATTAAAACTAGAAAACAAGTGGTTAAGAGACCCCAGCTAAGACAAGTTTCATTAAAACAATAATGACTTAATGCACACTGTGCCCAGTTTCAAAAAGCTTCAAGCTCCCTAATCATTTTCTGGATGGTTTCCATTCCAGCCAGTTTCCATGTTGGTGTAAATCCATCAGTCTCCAGTAAGGATGTGCATGGGAAAATGAACATAATGTTAAGTCTACAGAGATCTTATTGCAATGTCAAAATCAAGTGATGTCAGTTTAAATTACGGCTTTAAAAAAAAGGCACTGTAAAGACAACTGTCTCCTGGAGTCTGCCTGGTTGCCTAGAGCAAATGCTCTACCCAGTTGGGTAGAGAAACCGGTTTCCATTTGCCTAGCAATTTTCTCAGTGCTTCCAATTTCCAAGAAGACACCTGGCAGAGAGAGCATGTTCAACAAGCCAGTTAACAAAACTGAGCAATGGGGACTCCGGAGACTTCTGATACTCCACAGAGATGATCCTTCATACCAGTCAATCAAGGCCTTGGGCATATTATCCCCTATTTACTCCCAGTAGTGCTGGAAAACCACAAGCTTCCATTAAAGAACTTGCTAACTTCCTGAGTCAGAAGCCCCAGCTTTTTCAACACCACAGATCTCTTTGGTATTCTTCCCCCAAGGGTGCCACGTTTCAAAAAACTCTCCTGTGTCCTTTTTACAATGAGCAAAACTGTCTACTTCCCCCAGATTTTGAAATACCAAAAATGGCTTACAAACCCCATTACTACCTTAGTCAAGAGATACCAGTTTGGAAAGCAATAAGATGAAACAGGAAATAACAATAGTAATAGTGCTTTCCATTCACTGATTGCTTACTATTTATGCCAGGCATTGTGCATTATTTACATTATCCAATTTAATCTCCATCACAACTTTTGTTGTGATGCTCAGTAATTATCTTCTACATAGAAGGATTTAGAAACATTAAGAAATTTGTCCAAGGCCACCAAACTAGTGCCAGAGCAAAGATCGGAACCCCTGCTGTCTGACTTCAAAGCCACTGCTCTTCTCTGCTCCACTGGTTCCACTCTCTCTCACCCTCAACTTCATTTCTAACCCCTAGCACTCCCTTTGGAAAACATCATATGCACTAGGCCCACTCTTGGAACTTTTGGAAAGTTTCAAGTTATCTTACAACCCTGAAATCCCTGCCATCTGTCTCCAAAGTGATGCTGCATATTCATAGAGGGTAGAGAGAAAGAGACCCACTCCAGTGCTCTTGCCTGGAGAATCCCAGGGATGGGGGAGCCTGGTGGGCTGCCGTCTATGGGGTCGCACCGAGTTGGAAACGACTGAAGCGACTTAGCAGCAGCAGCAGCNCTCCAGTGCTCTTGCCTGGAGAATCCCAGGGATGGGGGAGCCTGGTGGGCTGCCGTCTATGGGGTCGCACCGAGTTGGAAACGACTGAAGCGACTTAGCAGCAGCAGCAGCAGAGAGAAAGAGAGACAGAACACCTACAGCATCATAGGGATTGAAACCCAAGTGCAAAACCACTTCCAAGTAAGCCAAGGTGTTGGTTCTTTTAGTCACCATTTACCTGCACCTAATTTCTCCAAAGTGATAATGTAGGAACCTATCTCCAGATAGGTTCCCAGAGTCCCTCAAATATGCCCTTCTAAAGTCTCCTCTTTGCTTTTTTTAACCTTTTCTTTTGTCCTGGGGTATAGTAGATTAACAATGTTGTGATAGTTTCAGGTGAACAGCAAAGGAACTCAGTCATACAAATACATATATCCATTCTCCCCCAAACTCCCCTCCCATCCAAGCTGCCATATAACATTGAGCAGAGTTCCCTGTACTATACAGTAGGTCCTGGTTGGTTACCCATCTTATATACAGCAGTGTGTACACATCCCAAACTCCCTAACTATCCCTTCCCCTTTCCCTTTCTCCCTGGCAACCATAAGTTCATTCTCTAGTCTATGAGTCTCTTTCTGTTTTGTAAGTAAGTACATTTGTTTCATTTCTCTTTAGATTCCATAAGGGATGCCATACAATATTTCTCCTCTGTCTGCAAAGTCTATTCTTTACAGGTTTCACTCTGACAGATGACGCCTCTAGGTTTCTGATGAAAGTACCAAAGACAGCCTTGGACAATGAACTCTGGGCAGTACCCTCCTGCCACCACACCTAACTCCCCCTCTCACTGCAAAGAGAAAACAAAGTGCCTGGGTGAGGTGGGAGTGGGAGCTTCCTTTAGATGCCCAGAGCTTAAACCACAGGTTCTATAAGAAGAGCTACAGAGATATACTGATACTTATTTTTGAAAGCATATGTGAATAACATAATGATGTGTGTAGAGGGGGGAGCTGGAAACAGCAGAACACCCCAGGACAGGATATCTACCGTATGGTTCCAACCATACTGTTAATGGATACATGGACAGGGACTAGTAAGGAACCCAAAAATATTTTAAAAATTTTATTTCTACAAGTGATGCAACCACACACATTTCTCCTTGGGTTTTGAGTTCAGTCTCTGTTATAATACTTATGTGCAATAAATAATCATTCAATTCATTCAATTACATATTATATACAGAGTATACAATTATGTGATACATGAATAAACTAATTCGCTTTATAACATATTAGCCAAGCATCAACCATTTAGAAAATTCTGAGTTAGGAGGCCTATCTGGGGTTACTCACTTACCTCTCTCACCTTACAGGGAACTATGTCCAGTTGCAAGCTTCCTTTTGATCATACCCTACGCCTCTAGGCCCAAATCTTATGGACAGTATACTACCTCTTTGGGGAGTCTAACAAGCATTCTAGAATAATAGAATATGGTATTCCACAAGTACCACTTTCCTACTCTGAGACGAAAAACAGAAAAATTACAACTACAGTGAACAAACACTGGATTCCTAACATCCCAACACCACAGAGCTAAGCTGTGTACCAGAATAATAATAATAGTCATTAATACTATTATTCTAAAAAATATGTGGGGAAGAGCAAGATGAAGCTTACAGCATACAAAAAGAAGAGAGCACTATGAATCAGATACTTTTCCTGCAGGACACAAGCCCCTTTCTTAGCAGGCCTAACAAGAGATAGTACAGCATACTTTATCTCAAGGACGTGGCAGGCTGGCACAGAGGCCAGGAACATAGACACACAAACTGGGCAGAAAGGCCAAAGCTGGCCAAGCCAAAGTGAGCTGCGGACCAGCATGGAAGAACACTGGGCTGCTGCTAAGTCGCTTCAATCAAGTTTGACTCTTCGCGACCCCATGGACTGCAGCCTCCCAGGCTCCTCCATCCATGGGATTTTCCATGCAAGAGTACTGGNGACACACAAACTGGGCAGAAAGGCCAAAGCTGGCCAAGCCAAAGTGAGCTGCGGACCAGCATGGAAGAACACTGGGCTGCTGCTAAGTCGCTTCAATCAAGTTTGACTCTTCGCGACCCCATGGACTGCAGCCTCCCAGGCTCCTCCATCCATGGGATTTTCCATGCAAGAGTACTGGAGTGGGTTGCCATTGCCTTCTCCAGAACACTGGGCTAAGGGCAGCGTATTCAGATTCACCAAGGAGTGACGTGTCCTTCACAAATTAAAATTCTGGATTGTTAGAAGTTCCAAATAATTAGTAATAATCACAGTCATCATCACCATAGTCAAGGTTTTGTCATGCATGAGCCCACAGGTTATGATCCTACTCTAATATCTCTACGTTTTCACTGTTCTAAGAAACAACTAGAGCTTAGGAGCTGAGCATCGTTTCTAAAACACCTGTGATGGGACAGTGGCTTCAGAGGGACATTCCTACTAATGCAGACATTTCAACACAGCCAGGACATGAGCCTCTGCAATCATTCAATAGACACTGTTTATAGAGGGTGCTGGGGGACAACAAAAGAAAACAGAAGAAACACATGATTCTTGGCACTGGGATTCATGTTAAGGTTTCAGTAACATGATGATTTGATTCACATACTGCAAATAAAAATGATGGAAAGCGAGTGCTTATTTGCTGAAAACAAACAAAAATGTGTAAAAATACATAACAAGTCTTGAACACTGTTTCTTCTCTGTTCCTCTCACCACATGTCCAAATCCTACTCATCTTCCCAAGCTCAGCTCAGATGTCTGTCCCCCATGAAACTCCAGGTCCCTCCTCTGACACTCTCAGTCCTCTCCCCACCATCCAATGGGTGATGACCACCTCCTCCAAGCTCACATATCTGTACCTGGTCTATTATAATTAGGTAATAAGAGCTGCCATTCATCAAGTGTCTAATTTACACTAAGCCTCCTTTGTAGCTTTTATTTTTTTCCTTCAAGTCCTAAAGCAATCCTTCCAGGAATGGAATGCATTATTCACAGTTTAAAGACTGAAAAACCAAACTCGAACCAGGCTGAGTAACTTTGCCTCAAGTGTCAAAAGAGCTAAACAGTGGTAAATCTTGACCCTGAAATCAAGACTATCTAATTCCAAAGCCTGTTGCTCTGCATCTTGCCATATCTGATGACCTGATTACTCTCTGTCTCATATTTATCTCCCTTCCCAGGTGACAAGAATCTTGAGGAACAGACCCATGTTTGAGTCATCACACACTCATTCATGAGCCATTTAAGTAATCCCTGAAATAGACAACAAACAAAATAAAAGAGTAGATATCTAACAAATACTTGCTGAATGAGTGATAACATGACAAAAACCCCATGGGAACAGGTAGAAAGGGCAATTGTCATAGTGTTGGCAACAAAATGAAAGTGATAGTCGCTCAGTCATGTCCCATGGACTATACAGTCCATGGAATTCTCCAGGTCAGAATACTGGAGTGGGTAGCTTTTCCCTTCTCCAGGGGATTTTCCCAACCCAGGGACTGAACCCAGGTTTCTCACATAGCAAGCAGATTCTTTACAAACTGAGCCACAAGGGAAGCAAAAAAAAAAAAAAATGCAAGTGATGGTCCCTCAGTTTAAAAAGCTGACTTAAAACTCAACATTTAGAAAACTAAGATCATGGCATCCAGTTCCATCACTTCATGGCAAATAGATGGGGAAACAATGGAAAGAGTGACAGACTATTTTTCTGGGCTCCAAAATCACTGCAGATGGTGACTGCAGCCATGAAATTAAAAGATGCTTGCTCCTTGGAAGGAAAGCACAGGCAGCATATTCAAAAGCAGAGTTATTACATTGCCAACAAAGGTCCGTCTAGTCAAAGCTACGGCTTTTCCAGTAGTCACGCATGGATGTGAGAGTTGGACTCTAAAGAAAGCTGAGCGTCAAAGAACTGATGCTTTTGAATTGTGGTGTTGGAGAAGATTCTTGAGAGTCTCCTGGACTGCAAGGAGATCCAACCAGTCTATCCTAAAGGAAATCAGTCCTGAATATTCACTGGAAAGACTGATTCTAACGCTCAAGCTCCAATACTTTGGCCACCTGATGCGAAGAGCTGACTCATTGGAAAAGACCCTGACGCTGGGAAAGATTGAAGGTGGGAGGAGAAGGGGACGACAGAGGATGAGATGGTTGGATGGCATCACCCACTCAATGGACCTGAGTTTAAGTAAGCTCCAGGAGCTGGTGATGGACAGGGAAGCCTGGCGGGCTACAGTCCATGGGGTCGCAAAAAGTCAGACATGACTGAGTAACTGAACTGAACTGGCAACAAAAGATACCACTAATGGTTTTCTGGACCGTTAGTTAGAACTGAGTTTAAGTAAGCTCCAGGAGCTGGTGATGGACAGGGAAGCCTGGCGGGCTACAGTCCATGGGGTCGCAAAAAGTCAGACATGACTGAGTAACTGAACTGAACTGGCAACAAAAGATACCACTAATGGTTTTCTGGACCGTTAGTTAGACAGTGTCTTCCTTCTCATTTGTCCTGACAGGCCTCAGCTACTCTTCTGTCAGCCTTTACTCAGCCCAGCCTGTGTGGTACCAGAGAATGAGAGCAGCAGCTAATGTTTGTACAGAGAACTAATTACACTACCATTCTCTGCAGCAGCCTTCACCTCACAAGCTTCGATATCCCCCCAACAGCCATAACCAGGAAAATATGGGAAAACCAAGAAAGGTAGACTATTTGGCCCCTGACCACCATTTACACGGTCCGACAGTAACCTATGAATCTTAATCTAGATTTATTTTTTTCTATGAAAGCATAAAGGACAAGCGCTCAAGAGCAGGTCCATAAATTTGCTCTGACTTTTATTAGATGGGGAATATTTTCATCTGAGAGGTCAGCATAACTTGGAGGAAAAGACAAAAAGCTCTCTGAAAGTGAATCACCATGTTACCCCTGACATAACACAGGACCACTGTCTACTGACAAGGGAGCTGCTTGCTAGTCATAACTCCTTAAAAGTCATCGGAATAAGTTAATCTTTCCCATTTGACGTTATCATGTCGTACATTTCACATCTCATTCAGATTCTTTGGGGAAAGGAACACAACTGGGACTATTAAGTAATGTAGCTGAATTCCTTAATGAGGAAGGAAAACCAGATTCACTACGCAAACCATCCCTAGAAGGATCAAAGCATAGACAGAAGGTGAAAATGAGGTTGAATATATAAGAGGAAGTCTCATAAACTCACTCTACGGCTTTATTTTGTCCAACCACCTGGTATAACATTCAAGTTTTATAAAAACATCTTACTGATTTATTCATTGTTAAAAAGCATTAATTATGTGTCTAATGAGACGCTGGGAACTAGGAATACAATGATGAATAAGGCTTTGTCCACTTTCTCTAGAAGTTTCTAGTCTAGCAGGAGTGAGATTATCTAAGAAAAGAGTTCCTATCAGTCTGATAAATGCAGGAGTCGAACAGTTGACCAACTTTAATGTCACACCGTTCAAAACCAGCTGTCCAACAAAATTCATTAAACTAATGGTTTTCTCTATGCATACCTGGTGATTTCACCTATGTTATCTGATTTCATCCTCAATTAATCCATCACAAGAAAATATTCTTCTTAGGAAAAAACCCTGAACTGACTAACAACGCTTTTCCTTTCAAGTCTATGCAAAAGAACACCTGGAATTTCACAGAAAATAAATTTTGGTACAGAAAGGAAACAGCTTATGACAGATTCAGATATTGCATGAGATAAACCATAACTTCCCTATAAAGGCTTCTTAATAAAATAGTTTCCAGCCACTGAACAGGCCAAGTCTAAAAGAGCAGACTCTGTGGCTAATGATATTCTCTGGTTTTGGAAGAAAACTTGAAAGGAAAGAATTGGAAAACAAAACACTCAACTGAAAATAAAAACGAAGGCCTCTAGAACTCAAGAGAAGGAGAAAGCTCCCCTGCCTGAAATCGGACTGACAAGAGGAAATGCAACCAGTTCTCATCCTCACTTGATGTAGGAAACATGGCGCTCTGATTTTCAAAAGAAACCACTGATTCGAGATGATCAAGTGGAAGTAATGTTCGCAGTCACTGGGGGAGCTGTCTCAGACACCTCGGTGGATTCTGCACGGAGCCGCCACATTCCCCGTGCCCAGATTTGTTCGTGTTTGATACTTGGATTACCCCAGCAGGAAACGAGCAGTCTTTGAATGGAGGGTTTTGTTCAGGATTCTAATAGCTTCCAGCATTTGCCCCAGACCACAAGGAGTACACCAAATTCACTTAGACATCCAGGCCAGAGTGAAGCATTTCTCTGTCAGATCTAGTCAGCTCCACCAATTTAACATTTTGGCTTCTCGTGGGCAAAGAGAAGTCTGCCAAACAGCATTGGTGGCTGGGGGCAATCCGGTGACACGTGGAAGTTCTGGAAAGAAAATTAATGAACACAACCAGCAACATTTCTGCCCCACTCCACTCTCCTCGTTCAAGGGAGAGAAGCAAAGTGTCACCCTCGATAAACAACTGCTGCTCCTAGAAACAGCCTCGAAGGTGGTTGTATCTTTTCCCCACCCAATTTGCCACATTTCATTGTTTGTTTTCAAGATCACCTCACTGTGAAGTTTGTGGATGTTAAAGGTAGAGACATGATTTGTTTCCTTCAACAATTTCATCCTAGCTAATCTAGTAAATAAAGTGGGACACTAGCCACCTCTGATTCAGTCACCAAAGCTAACTATATCCAATCAAAGTCAATAAAATATTTGTCTGGTGCCTACTATGTGCCAGGCAATATGCCAGGCATATATATATATAAAACAATGAATAATGATATGCCAGGCATATATATATATATATATGATAACAATGAATAATGATAATATATGACAATATATTATTATAATAACAACAACAATAATAACAACCAATCAATCAACAAGAGTCATCTAACAAATGCTTACTGTGTGAAAAGCTATGATAAATGTATAGGGTTATATCACTCCTCACAAACCTTTGAACAACATACAATTATTACTTTCCCCTTTTGCTGCTGCTGATCCCCCTTTTACAGGTGCAGAAAAGAGGGTTCCAAGAGATAAAATAAACTTGTTCAAAGTAGCACAGCTTGTAAATGACAGAGCTGGGATCTGAATGCAAAGCCTGTCTATAAAGGCAATGCCTTTAACATCATTAAAGGAAGTCACACTGAAACAACATTAAAACTTTATTGTAATGCAAAAGAATGAGACAGATGGTAAAGTTTTCCAGATTACAGGAAAATAGATAGACTAGTTATATTACTCATCTGAACCAAAACTAGTTTGTAGTAGAATGTTGTCAGCTCTCTAATATCTAGACCAGCATAATATGTGTGACCCATTTTCACCCCAAAAAAGAACTAATCAGTCATAAGCAGAGATTAGGACAGAATAAGGGCTACAAAATAACACAACAATAAAATGATAACATCTTTCCATTTTTTCCATAAGAGATACACTTAATTTCTGTAAACTGAAGCTAAATTGCCTATGGGAATGCGTGTGGGTATGTGTGTGTTTCCTGTCAGATTTCTAGTTTTACCGCTCCATTCTTACCTTGAAGTGAAGTTGCTCAGTCATGCCCGACTCTTTGTGACCCCATGGACACTGGCCTGCACCAAGCTCCTCCATCCATGGGATTTTCCAGGCAAGAGTACTGGAATGGGTTGCTATTTCCTTCTCCAGGGAATCTTCCCGACCCAGGGATTGAACCCAAGTCTCCCGCATTGTAGACAGACGCTTTACTGTCTGGGCCACCAGGGAAGTCTTTAGTATATGGTAAAACATTCTTTACAAGGTTTTGAAAGGACTCATCTTAACAAAGAAAACATTCATAAAAGTTAAGTGGGAAACTGAACTCATGGATTGGATAAGTAATAAAATGCTTATAAACATCTGATTTCTGTACAAAGCCAGTAAGGAAGAAGTAAAATAAAATAAAACAAAAAAATCTCAAAACCTTCTGAGAAGAAAGAAAAAAAAAATGAAAATTTTGGAGGATTTCAAGGACAGAAAAGGGCACTGTCTGATTGCATCTTGGCAACACAGCTCTGAGGGACAGGGGGTATTTTGGAAAGTCTTGTTCTCCTAGGCTTCCATAGTCACTCAAATTGTTCAGTGGACAGTTATGCCCAAATTTTTAGCCCTAGAATATTCATTCAGATTTAGGGCTGCCGAGGACCTGCACAGCCAGAATTCTGCCAGTGACAGAGGAGGAGCAACGTGCAGGAAATCATCAAGCAGTCTACCCCAACTAACACCAAAACGACACACATGGACTCATCAATACAGTTTGTACATAATTCCCAAAGGTTCACGAGTCACATGAGATATAGAATCCAGACTGAGAACCTGGAACAAAGTAAGAGCCCTCACACTTGAGGACCTGGCCAAGTTTAGAGCCACAGATAAGATGATTCAAGGGCTTTCTTATTTTGTAGCTTCATAACAGATGAATTTCTCCAGTTTCTCTGACATGAGTTGAAGGCAAGCGGCTTGCATCAGACAGTCAGTGGTCCAGTCATGAAAACAGTGATGGCTAGAGAACAATTGCCCAGGTTTCAATCCTGCCTCTGTCTCTTCACAGCAGTGTAATCTTGAACAGGTTTTACTTATTCCTCTGTACCTCTGTTCCCTTATCTCTAAGACAGGGATTGATAATAACACCAGCTTCAAAATGTGGTAAAGATTAAATGAGTCTTCATAAAGAAAGCACTTAGGACGTCTACCTAGCACATAGGCAAACACAAAATAAATGTTAGCTATTATTCTATGGTCCTTTTTAGGACAAAAAGGGAGATGACCTAATACAATAAAGGTTCCTATCAGAAAAGCACTAGAGGGCTGCAGAGAATAGTAGAGAATGCATGAATTAATTCATGAATGTCCTTTATTAAATCATCATTGGATGTTCATGTCTGCTATTTTGCAAAGTCGACCTTTGGTTAACCAAACAAGTATTACCATCTACGTCTCAATACAAAGGCAGTGTTAGGTGTCAGAAAATGTAGATAGCCTGTGAACTCTATCATAAATAATGATTTAAAAAATATGCCATCAGATTAATAGCTTTCCTTTATTTCAGTTTGTGAAGATTCAGCCAGAGTAGTTTTGCAGTCCCAAAGACCCACAGGTGGTGACAAATTAGAAGAGATCTCAATGAGCATGACAGTCTTGTACATATAGTCCAGTACTCTCACTGGGCAGGTGGAAAACCTGAACCCAGAGACCTTAATGACTTGCCCAGATAGCCCTTGCATGTAAGTAGCAGAGCCAAGAACTAAGATTCTTGGATGTTTATTTGTTCACATGCCTCCTTCCACTAGACTGTCACCCCTTGGAGGCCAGAGCCTGGTCAAACATGTCTTCCTACCTTCATGACAACCCAGGACATGTAGACAAAGAAGGCAACAATAAATAAAGGTTAAAAAGGACCACCACGATGTGGCATTCTTTGCTACTTCTAAGATACTGTTTTAACCCTACAAAAGAGATAGTTATCTCATTCACTGAAAAGATGACACAGATGATAAGGCAAACCAGAAATCAAATCTAAGCATTCTGCTGGTCTGTGAGTCAGGGGACCTGAGCTTTTGTCTTATTCTACCATAACTTGCTTTGTGACATTCAGTGAACATTTAACTTTTCCGAAAAGAAGACAACAATACAGCCTTGATAGAGCTGAAGGGAGTCCAATTGTATGAGATCACAAAATAGAATGAAATAATAAAGGCCATAATTAACTGTATGTCATAAAGGCTATAATTAATTGCACATCACTTTCCCTGGTGGCTGAGATGATAAAGAATGTGCCTGCAATGCAGGAGATCCAGGTTTGATCTCTTGGTCAGAAAGATCCCCTGAAGAAGGAAATGGCAACCCACTCTGGTATTCCTGCCTAGAGAATTCCATGAACAGAGGAGCCTAGTGGGTTGCAGTCCATGGGGTCGCAAAAAATCAGACATGACAGAACAATTAACACCTTGTGTTTATATTACACTTAATAATTCTCAAAAGGCTTCTTTGTATATTACACTTAAGCTTCATGATAACCATAGAGACGGTCAAGAAATATGTTATAGCCCCATTTTACAGATAATGACACTAAGGTACAGAGGGATCACATGTTTATATCAGGAAGGACGACATGTTTATATTAGATTAAATGAGAAATATCATCTCTGCCAAAGGACAGAATCCACAGTAAGAAAGAAAACTATACACTTAGATCAAGGACCTACAAAGAGATAGCACATAGCTTCCAGCTGGAATTAACAATGAGCCAAAGAGCCTTGTCATCAACCCCTAACTGCTAGCTTTCTTCACTCAAAATTCTACTTTCAAAGATATGTCTCTCCTGAAGTCACAGAAAGATCACATGTGTTATGGGAGATATGAAGTCAAGACATTTGGCATATGGATCAGACACAGAGCAGAAGAAAGCTTCTTAAAATATATAGTGTCTACAATAAAGCAAAATATATTTCTAAGCATTTTATTGAAACTTCACAGGAAGACCCTAAAATGTGAAAAATGATAGGAAAGAGAAATTATATGATACTCTATGTTTTACTTCATCTGAAATAAAAGGTCATTAACATTCACTTTCTTTACAGGATATGTCATTTAGAATTTTTATTTTAACAAACATTAGCAACTACAAGAAATCAGTCCTACACTTGTCAGAAAGGGCCGCTCCACCCCCAAGCCCCATGTTACCATGGCAAGCCCAGGACTGACTTTCTGGCCGACTGGAGTGAACATCAGTCTTTTGAAATTGCCTCAAGTCATTTGAACACTTTCTCAGCATTCTGATAGTTTCCCACTTTATTGATGAAGGCCATTATTTCAATGCAGAATCCAATAAAATTCTATTTCCAGGTGTCATACAGCAAAGGAATCATAAGTCCTTCTGCAAAACATGGATGCTGAAAAAGAGGTCAAGGGGAGCAGAAACTACTTCCTGGGAAATAATCTTCCAGCAAGCCTGTCGATGCAGTGGGGGCTGTAATGGAGCTTCTGGTATCTTCCTGAGCACTGTCAGCCCAAGGTGCCGGACAGCGGGCAGACGTATTTTCTCTAGAGCTATGCATGTGTGCGAAGTCACTTCAGTCACGTCTGACTCTCTGCAACCCTGCAGACTGTAGCCTGTGGATGAGCTCCTCTGCCCCTGGGATTCTCCAATCAAGAATACTTGAGTGGATTGCCATACCCTTTTCCAGGGGTTCTTCCCAACCCAGGGAGGAAACCCGTGTCTCATGTCTCCAGCATTGGGAGGTGGATTTTCTACTACTAGTGCCACTGGGGAAGCCCCATTTAGAGCTGTCTTGGAGTGTAAATGGGCATCACCGCAGTTGGCTATCTGGCCCTGAAGATTCAATACTCACGCAGGCTGCAACAGAGCAATACCCAACAGGAGAGAGAAAGGGCTGACATCCAAAAGAAAACCAAACGACAGACTATTACCAAAGTGGAAATATTGCTCTCAATCTGCATACATAGCAGCACTCATTTCTCTCTCACACAAGAGGACCATAAAAAACATTCTGGCAGCCTCGTCGCAGTTTGCGGCTTCGTCTCCTCACAAAGCTTTAAAAATGTCCTCATTCTGCCTCTGAAGCACTGGAAAGAGGTATGGGAAGAAGGGACTTCCTGGTCTCTACCAGATTCCTCCTGGATAGCTATGCTTGTCCCCGGAATAAAGCTTCCCTCCAAAGAGAGAAAATCTTTAATTTTCTGGTCCAGTCATCTTTAAGAAAATCTAACCTAACCCCCTCATCAGACAAAACAGAATCTTTGGGTCATGACAAGCTTTGTGCCAAAGTAAGGGAAGAGACTGCAGGACAAATTCTCTTTTAAACCTTAAAGACTGTGCCTCTCTGTTACTATTGTAAGGAACAACCATGTAACTGACTCATCTTTCTCTCTTTCGCTCAGAACACTATCTGCTGGCCAGAATGTTTTCAAATGTTGTCAACCACCAGATTGTACCCTTCAATTCTTTTTAGCTTCTTTCCAACTTTCCAATACAGAATCTCATTAACTGGTTTGTCTTTCTGGCTGCTGTACTTTGTTGTTAACTTTCTCCATTTTAAGATATTTTCCTATGAAGATTTCCCTTTAGAGAGGGCAGTTATCCACCTCCCCACACACAAAATGCAGAACCAATTAAACTCAATAAAGTTTTGTTGAATAGCAAAAAGCAAAAGAGAAAAGGAAAGATATAAGCATCTGAATGCAGAGTTCCAAAGAACAGCAAGGAGAGATAAGAAAGTCTTCCTCAGCAATCAATGCAAAGAAATAGAGGAAAACAACAGAATGGGAAAGACTAGAGATCTCTTCAAGAAAATCAGAGATACCAAGGGAATTTTTCATGCAAAGATGGGCTTGATAAAGGAAAGAAATGGTATGGACCTAACAGAAGCAGACGATATTAAGAAGAGGTGGCAAGAATACACAGAAGAACTGTACAGAAAACATCTTCACGACCCAGATAATCACAATGGTGTGATCACTCATCTGGAACCAGACATCCTGGAATGTGAAGTCAAGTGGGCCTTAGAAAGCATCACTACGAACAAAGCTAGTGGAGGTGATAGAATTCCAGTTGAGCTGTTTCAAATCCTGAAAGGTGATGCTGTGAAAGTGCTGCGCTAAATATGCCAGCAAATTTGGAAAACTCAACAGTGGCCACAGGACTGGAAAACATCAGTTTTCATTCCAATCCCAAAGAAAGGCAATGCCAAAGAACACTCAAACTACCGCACAATTGCACTCATCTCATACGCTAGTAAAGTAATGCTCAAAATTCTCCAAACCAGGCTTCAGCAATACATGAACTGCAAAATTCCAGATGTTCAAGCTGGTTTTAGAAAAGACAGAGGAACCAGAGATCAAATTGCCAACATCTGCTGGATCATCAAAAAAGCAAGAGAGTTCCAGAAAAACATCTATTTCTGCTTTATTGACTATGCCAAAGCCTTTGACTGTGTGGATCACAAGAAACTGTGGAAAATTCTTCAAGAGATGGGAATACCAGACCACCTAACCTGCCTCTTGAGAAATCTGTATGCAGGTCAGGAAGCAACAGTTAGAACTGGACACAGAACAACAGACTGGTTCCAAACAGGAAAAGGAGTACGTCAAGGCTATATATTGTCACCCTGCTTATTTAACTTCTATGCAGAGGACATCATGAGAAACGCTGGACTGGAGAAACACAAGCTGGAATCAAGATTGCCA
>SJYX01002129.1:103721-147476 GCA_006410675.1 Oreotragus oreotragus | reverse complement strand
TAATGAGGACCCTGTATGCAGGACAGCAAGAGAGACGCAGATGTGTAGAGTGGACTTTTGGACTCTGAGGGAGAGGGAGAGGGAGAGGGAGAGGGTGGGATGATTTGGGAGAATAGCACTGAAATATGTGTACTATCATGTAGGAAATGAATCGCCAGTCTGTGTTCGATGCAGGATGCAGGATGCTTGGGGCTGGTGTATGGGGATGATCCAGAGGGATGATGTGGGGTGGGAGGAGGGAGGGGGGTTCATGTTTGGGAGTTCGTGTACACCCGTGGCGGATTCATGTCAATGTATGCCAAAACCAGTAGAGTACTGTAAAGTAAAATAAAATTAAATTAAAAAAAAAAAAGAAAATAAAATGAAAGAGTTAATTACATTGTAATAGTTTGGCAAAGAAAGAAAACAATCATAGCATATTTGAAAACAACAAAATATTATGAGAACAGGAAAAATATCCTGAGACACTACAAAGTTACTTACTAAACAAATGACATACAAACTGTTTTGAGAAGAGAAGCAAATTATTTCATGCTCAGGACATCAGGTTAAGAATGGTCAAAGAGGAAACATTCGAAGTATCTGTTTCATAAATGGATATTTTCATGTAACTTAAAGCATTACTCATTAGTATATATTTAGAAATGCAACTCTTCTTCTACCTTATTCACTCATTCACCTTTTACTGAGCAGCATCTTTGTGTCAGATACCATCTAAGCACAGACATGTTCTGTCTCTATTTCTGATGGGTTTATAGTGCAGAGCAGGCAAAAAAGAGAAAAAGACTACTGAGCATCCTACAAGATATGCTCTATAAAAGGTGTGTTCAAGTGTTTTGAGAAGGAGGAAGTTAACTTAGCAAGGGGAAAAGAAACAAGCAGAGAAGAAATTCATGAGACAGAGGACTGTCACCTACGGCTAATATCTCCATTCCATCCTGCTTTCAGATTTGGCTTCCAAAAATTGCTTCTGGAAAATAAGTAGCAAAGTCCTCAAAGGAAAGGAGAAGGAAGCCAAACAGATTTTCACTGTACTAATCCATGTGAGAAAGAAGTCAGGAGACTTCTCCTTCCAGGCAATCAACCACACCTAAATGGTGCTAAGATTTAGATAAGCCCTGACAAGTTAGTTGGAGAATGACTTAAATAGATGGGCAGCAGGATAGTAATACATCATTTATTTTCAGAATAAAGCCTCAGTGAGTGAAAAAGTCAAAGCATGAGTTTGGCTTGAGGTCGGTTATTTTCATTAAAGAACAAGGCATTTTATTTTTTCTGAACTTAGCAGGCATTTCACACTAATGTAGGCATGGCTGTTTGGCTGTTGTTTAGTTGCTAAGGCATGTCCAACTCTTTCTGTTGCCCGCCTGTCTCCTCTGTCCATGTGATTTTCCAGATAGGAATACTGGAGTAAGTTGCCATTTCCTTCTCTAGGGGATCTTCCCAACACAGGGATCGAACCCATGTCTCCTGCATTGCATTTGGAGTCAATACCGCTGAGCCACCAGAGAAGCACACACTTGTTGTTTAGTTGCTAAGGCATGTCCAACTCTTTCTGTTGCCCGCCTGTCTCCTCTGTCCATGTGATTTTCCAGATAGGAATACTGGAGTAAGTTGCCATTTCCTTCTCTAGGGGATCTTCCCAACACAGGGATCGAACCCATGTCTCCTGCATTGCATTTGGAGTCAATACCGCTGAGCCACCAGAGAAGCACACACTACACATGATGGTTGTCGTTCAGTCACTAAGCCGTGTGCAACCCTTTGTGACCCCATGGACTACAGCACACCAGGCTCCCTGTCCTTCATCATCTCCTGGAGTTTGCTCAAACTCATTCCCATGATGCCATCCAACCACCTCATCCTCTGTCGCCCCCTTCTTCTGCCCTCAATCCTTGCCAGCAACAGGGTCTTTTCCAATGAGTTGGTTCTTCACATCAGGTGGCCAAAGTATTAGAGCTTCAGCATCAGTCCTTCCAACGAATATTTATGGTTGATTTCCTTTAGGATTGACTGGTTTGATCTCCTTGCTGTCCAAGGGACTCTCAAGAGTCTTCTCCAACACCACAGTTCAAAAGCATCAATTCTTCAGTGCTCAGCCTTCTTTGTAGTCCAACTCTCACATCCACACGACTACTGGAAAAAACCATAGCTTTGACTACATGAATCTTTGTTGGCAAAGTGATATCTCTGCTTTTTAATACACTAAGTCTGTCAACACTGCTTCCAAGGGGCAGTGTTAGTCGCCCAGTTATGTCCAACTCTTTGTGAGTCCATGGACTGCAGCCCACCAGGCTCTTCAGTCCCTGGAATTCTCCAGGCAAGAATATTGGAGTGAGTTGCCATTTCCTTCTCCAGGGCATCTTTCCTACCCAGGAATCGAGCTCGGGTCTCCTGCATTGTAGGCAGAGTCTTTACTGTCTAAGTGACCAGGGAGCAAGCATCTTTTAATTTGATGACTGCAGTCACCATCTGCAGTGATTTTGGATCCCAAGAAAATGAAGTTTGTCACTGTTTCTATTGTTCCCCATCTATTTGCCATGAAGTGATGAGACAGGATGCCATGATGTTAGTTTTTTGAATGCTGAGTTTTAAGCCAGCTTTTTCACTTTCCTCTTTCACCCTCATCAATAGGCTTTTTAGTTCCTCTTTGCTTTCTGCCATTAGAGTGGTATCATCTGCATACCTGAGGTTGTTGATGTTTCTCCTGGCAATCTTGATTCCAGCTTGTGATTCATCCAGCCTGGCATTTTGCATGATGTGCTCTGCATATAAGTTAAATAAGCAGGGTGACAATACACAGCCTTGACAAACTCCTTTCTTAATTTTGAGCCAGTCCATTGTTCTAGGACTTCCCTGGTGGCTCAGATGGTAAAGCGTCTGTCTACAATGCGGGAGACCCGGGTTCGATCCCTNATAAGTTAAATAAGCAGGGTGACAATACACAGCCTTGACAAACTCCTTTCTTAATTTTGAGCCAGTCCATTGTTCTAGGACTTCCCTGGTGGCTCAGATGGTAAAGCGTCTGTCTACAATGCGGGAGACCCGGGTTCGATCCCTGGGTCAGGAAGATCCACTGGAGAAGGAAATGGCAATCCACTCCAGTACTATTGCCTGGAAAATCCCATGGACAGAGGAGCCTGGTAGGCTACAGTCCATGAGGTCACAAAGAGTCAGACACAACTGAGCAACTTCACTTACTTACTTACTTACTGTTCTATATTGGGTTCTCAATGTTGCTTCCTGACCTGCATACAGGTTTCTCAGGAGACAGGTAAGGTATTCCCATCTCTTTAAGAATTTTCCACACCATGCATCATGTGAGGCTAAAAGGAAGTTTCATAATCAGAGTGCAGCACTCCCATTTTGTAGATGGGAACACTGAGGACTTAAGACTGAATATGAGACTGGACCAAGGCCCTAGAGAGGTTACTGGCAGCACTAGTTAAAATTCAAGTCATTTCACCTCTCTAAGAAGCTGGCGATCTTTACATCAAATCATGTTGCTTTTATGCATCATTTAGAGTGATCTAATCTGTGTTGTGGTTTTAATAGAGAGTTATACTAATATATAAAAGATATATTTGGATGTGGAATTGGAAGGTTTATAATGTCTTGGTTTAATTTTAGTTTTACCAAGAATGAGTGTGTCACTATGAAAACTTTATACTGGGAAAATTTTCCTTCGTGTATCATTAATAATGAAATATTTTTTAAATGTGCCCCCAGTGCATTGTTTAATGTTCAACTTACAGTCTATTTTGCTAAGAAAAGAAACAAGGTATAGGAGTAAAGTATCAGCTAGGACTCTCAATGTGCTCCACACAAGATATGTGACCTTGGGCAATATACTTAACCTCTCTGCTTTCTCATCTGTAAAATGAGAGTAACAATAGTATTGACCTCCAAGTTTTGAGAATTCAGTGAGATATCTAATACAAAGCACACTGCCAGGCACATCATTAGAAGCAGCTGTTGTTGTAGACGGTGAGGGTGGGGGTAAAGGGTTCATGATTATTATTTAGATTTGAGGCTCATCCATTCTAGACACCTTTTTTCATTCTGGCGCATGAAGAGAGCTCAGTTGCATATATAGCAATGTTACAACATTCTCTCCTTAAAAGTTTGTGCTTTTCATTTAAATTGTACTCAATATTGTTACAATTATCTTGTAATAATATTAATAATAGTTATTCTGCTAAATCTGAGAGACACTAATTTCTTTGCCACCAGGCTATAAACACTGGGCTATAGAGCTTGATAATAAAATACGAGAATATCACACTTTCTCCATCTCTACAATGTCTTCACATAAAAGCTGGGCTCTATTACAAGTGTCCGCCTGAGTTTCCCATGGTTAAACTATGTGGTTATACTGAACCATCACTCTACAGATTTGTCCTAAAAGTAGGATGCGAATTCAGCAACACTCTTCCAGTGAAAATGATGTGGTTCATTTTTTAAATTTTTTTCCTTTCCATCTACACCCAAAGGCACTGGTTTGCATTACTGAGTAAATGCCTACAAAGGTTTCTTGCTCTTTTGGACAATTAATTTACATAGTATAAGACAGATATTGGCACATCTGGACAAACTCAGCATGAGTCTAAAAACCATGAAATTTCCGAAGGCATCTGTGAATAAAAACACCTCTCCAAGCTTCTGAGAAATGACAGAATTGAGGCAGGGAGGGGGGACAGCAAAATGGACATGATAACCCTTGTCAATGATCTAAAGGGCTGTCATGTGAAAGAGGGAGCAGATTTTTGAGGCTGAGAGCTCGGGAAGAGAGAATGAAGCAACGTGTGGAAAAGCTGCAGGAAGCAGCTTTCAGCTCTAAACAAGGAGAAGCTCCCAGGGCAAGAGTGTTTGCACACACGCATGCTTCCGCAGGGTGAAACACTGGGGCAAATCCAGGCTGCACTGCTGATTAGCTCCTCACATGGGGCAGGTTTCTTAAGCTATCTGAACCCTCAACTATCGATCAGGACAGCTATTCCTACATGCCAGGGTCTTCCCAGAATTGAAAGATCCCATACATATTTGACACTCCATATGTAGTTGGCATTATGATTCTTTTCACTCTTATGTTTACCTCTGATGGACAGTGTGGATTTGCCAGACATCTTTGGAACAGGATAATCTACATGACCTAATGGTTAAAATCTCTCTAGTTCGGCTTTTCACTTTCTCTTTTGATCTTAACCTTTTCAGGGAAGCTCAAATGGTTCTACGCTCAGCTTTGCCATGGCTTTTATGTTAAGACACCAATCTAGTGGCCTTCTATCTTCGCTGGATCCTTCCAGCAGCAGTACATAAAGAAAGACACTTATCATCCACCAACTTTAACCTGGGGAAGGATTACAGGAATTATCTAAGAAATTATTACAAATCATTTTTCATATACAGGTGTTCCCCCTTTGCCCAACACATGTTTTGTGTAAATCACATTCTTTTTTCCTACCAAATGAGCTTATAATTGTTTGCATATGTTTATTATTTTATTCCAAGAATATTACTCTATGACCATTAAAGAAAATCTGGAAAACAGGAAAATGGGGCAGTGAGGGGAATAATCACTCACAGTCTATACATTATTATTTCTTCTCTATCGCCTTTTGCACGACTCTTTCTCTACACAATTTTACTTTAGGTTGCAATTTCAAAGGGGACTTTTTAGCCATTTTAACTGCTCTTCCCTGAGTCATTGCTCCTGCATTAAGTTCCTCTCATCTCAAGAAAAATTGAGTAGCAATGATTCAAAACCATCTTAAAGTACCAAGGGACATTATTATTGAGAAATATGGAATTCTGGAGCCAAAAAGAATCATCACTTGAAGAAAGAATGAGTAATCCAACTTCTTGTTTTATGGATGAGGACGCATAAGCCAGAGACAAGCTGGAAGCAGCCTCTGTTAAGAGCATGGACAAGCGTGCTTTACCTCAAATCCACTGTAAATCAGGCCAGAGTGACCACTGCTTCCCGCCCAAACACAACTTTTATCACTTTGGACTGTAGCTCTTTCACTTTCCTTAGAAAGATCCATAAGAATATGTTCTGTGTATAGTGGGTACCTGTGCTCAGTAGTGTCCAACCCTTTGTGACCCTGTGGGCTGAATCTCAGCATGTTCCTCTGTCTGTGGGATTTCCCAGCCAAGGATACTGGAGTGGGTTGCCATTTCCTCCTCCAGGGAGGGATCATACCTGCATCTCCTGCATCTCCTCACATTGGCAGGCGAGTTCTTTAACCACTGAGCCACCTGGGACACCTGGATAGCAACATGTAAAAGAAGAGGCGGGACTTGCCTGATGGTCCAGTGGTTAAAACTCTGAGCTTCCCCTGCAGCACAGCGCCCTGATTAAGGGCCACACAGGCTTTGATGAGGACGCCCCTCCCCAACCAGAAACTCAAATCCGCCCTACAATAGAATTCAAACAGGCAGGAAAGGAAAGCCTTCAGTCTTTGCTTGATGTATTTATTCAACTTTTGATGCATCTTTATACATCCAAATTGTGATAGTTTATTTCATACCCATCAAATAAGAGACAACTAAAAATACTTCCAATGCCAAGAGTTGGAAAAGGTGAGAAGTAACAGGAACTCGTTTGCTATAGGTGAGAACTCACATTGGCACAAAGCACTTGGGGTGGAATTCAGCGACTAGGTACGCTGAAGACATGTATACTGTTATCATGTTCCTAGGTATAGAGCCTAAAGAAATCTTCTCACATGTTCACAGAAAGAATGGTCAAAATTTTTCACAGCAGTATTGCTTATAATACAGAAAAAATGGAAAACAGAATGAGTACTTGATAATTGTGAAAAGGTCATAGTTACTGCACAGCACCTTCCTAGATTAATATGCCTTCCTAAATTAACAAGATTCAATTTTTTAAAAGCATAATATTGAACAAAAAGAGGTGGCTATGGAAAGTCAGGCACAGTAAGTTATTATTTATATAAGGTTTAAAATTGGGCAAAGCAATACCATGCATTATTACTGGATTTATACATCCATAACAAAGCATAGAAACATGCATGAAAATTAAAAACAAACATTATGTTTAGTTGAGAGATTATCTCTGAAAAAGAAAAGAAAGAGGATTTAGGAAGGAGTATTCTGCTATTTTATTTCTTTGAAAAATCTGAAGGAAGTATGGCAAAATGAAAAGGAAATTTTTTTTTTATGTATACTTAAGATATTTCAAAATTTTAAAAAGAAGACAAACAAAGCATGATGGATTGGCCATGTAGTGATATTTGTGTATCCTGGAGTCCAAAGGTAGAAAAAACAATGGTCCAGCCATGCTTTGGGCATTTTAACAAGTCTAATGGCCATCACGAACTCCTTTGTTTCCCCTTGCCCAAGCACAATGCTTAGTCAAAAATAAATGTAGATAAAATGTTAATGAATGAATAAGCCAACAGACTGACAAATAAATGACCAAATGAACTAAATGGGTTCTTATACATGCCTTTGATTAATAAAAATTGGAAAATATTATTGTTAATAATTTGAGATTCAAACTATTTCTACATACGGGTCCATGGTAAATTCTTAAAGGTATCATTAGTGGGAAAAAAATGAAAACCAGTGGACAAAGTAACCTTTGAAGACATTTCTATCCCTAGAATTCAGTACTTTTCTGTATCTCAGAGTCAACCACTACATACTCATCACATTCTATTCATTAACCGGAACAGAAATTCATTGTCAAAACAGATCCCAGAATATGACCAACAGTCTGAAAGATATATAAGTCACAGGGTAAATAAATTGATTAAAGCACTCTTTGGAGCTTTATGAAAGAATTCCCCGATTTCTTGGCCTTATTACCCAGGTGCATTAGGATTCTAAATCATGCTGTCTTCATGATTGGAAGTAGTTCCCAAACTATCCTCACAATGCTAGAAAGTAACAAAAAAATTGCCAGCATAATCACCATGATTTCAAATTCCTGACCATTATAGGGAAATATAATCGTCAGGAATTTGAAATCATGGGTTTTCCTAGTGGTTCAGATGGTAAAGAATCCACCTGCAATGTGGGAGACCTGGGTTCGATCCCTGGGTTGGGAAGATCCCCTGGAGGATAGCATGGCAACCCACTCTAGTATTCTTGCCTAGAGAATCCCCTGGACAGAGGAGCCTGGCAGGCTACAGTCCATGGGGTTGCAAACAGTCAGACACAACTGAGTGACTTAAGTACAGTACATAAGGAAATATACAGACTCAGTGATACCAAACAGAAATTTGCTACCATAAATTTTCACCGTTGTTTTCATAAAAATTCAGTTGACTTAAAAAAAATAATAAGATACTTTATATATTCACCCAAATCTAGTAATTAGATCCAAAAAAGCAGTTTAAAATAATGTAAGCAAAGAGAATAATTTTAGAAAATACCACAGACCTCTAGTCTCTGAAATGAGATGGATGTTTTCTACTTTCTTTTTTATGTTATTAAAACATTAATTTACTTTTAAATATAATCCTGGAGCTTCCTTCAAAATACCTTTTCCACGAAGCAGGGGCATGTATTTATAGTGTCCCTTTAAAGTTTAACAAAGGAAGGATTCAAATGGAGTTACCTCCACTCTGCAAAGGTCTTTTTTCAAATGTGTAACAGGATCTTACTGCAGTCTCTAGGTCTGCTCTCCACACAAAGAAAGGCTGGAAAACATTTGTGTTATGCTTCTGCAGTTAAAAATGAAGAAGCCTTTTCCTTTCCATCAGTTCTTTTTTTATTAATAAGGTGGCCACACTAAGCCAGAAATTATAACCATCTGCTTTAGCCATTAAATGCAGATTCAAAGACCTAATGATAAAGTGACCTCTTTATTAATAGCAGAAAGCGACAACTGGCCATTTTCTCAGAGTGTGCAAGGAAAGAAATCAATCCATTTAGTTCAGGTTGATGGTCCACCTCAGCAGTATTGCCTCTTATTCTTATTTCTCTTCTTTTTGGCCTTCATATTTGTAATTGTCAGGAAAACCAAACATGAGCTCCGAAAGCACCTTGTCTCTGAGTTTTGTTTACCTCTGTTCTTGATGAGATACCACGTACAACCTCACCTAATTTGAAGACTATCTTTTATGTCTCCCCATCACAAAAGTATCATCGCACGTATGGCCGAACCAAGGAACAGACACATGGGACTTATTTCCTGTGGTGATTAAGCCTGAATCAAGGCTTGAAACAAAGAAGGTGTGTGAGAAAGCCACAGATTTTCATGAGGAACAATAGCGGAGTCACTGCAGCTGGATTTCAGTGATTCAGTAACGGAGCCCCATGTTTTTTTTTAATTCTTATACTAGAATTTTAATTATCAAGTTGCGAAGTGGCTTTTACCGACCTAACCTTGCAGGGCAGACAGAAGTTCTTTGTTGCACTGCCAGAGGTGTGGAGACATTGGCATGTCAGCCTCCGCGCCCTCTGCCTCAGATCCTTCTAGCAGGAATCCTCCACCACCTAGACGCTGGGGGATGAATCTCCCTGGCTCTTATCCAAGGGACTTTAGTACTGGAAGGACCAGAAAGACCTCTTTACAAACCTCATCTTTCTCCTAACTAAGCCATAGGCTTGAACCCTAAAAACAGCAGAAGAATGAACCAGCATAACTAAGCTAAGTCATGAAGGGAGAGTGGGAGGTCTTGGGTCTGGACGCTTTGTACAGGATGTGGAAGACACACCTCACCCACCATGGAGGGGATTCTGCAAGCACTATCTTCACTGCAAAGCTGGAATTCTCTAAAAACCCATAACCCCACTGCAAGCAGCCAACACCTCTGAGCTGCCAGCAACCCCTGCCCCACTCCCTGGCTTTTTCTCTCCTGGGTTTCCCCTCACTGGTTCCCTTGCTCCTAACACACTGGAGAAGGCAGTCCCAACTGTGTAGGTAGAAAAAGACCTCCATGGGACAGAGGGACAGAGGCAAGAACACAGGACTGAGAGTCCAGCCAAACACCCCTGGGAGTCAACTTGAAGGGGACATCAAGGAGCTCCACCTGTTTATGTGCGTTCATGCTAAGTTGCTTCAGTGTTGTCCGACTCTTTGTGACCCTTTGAACTATAGCCCACCAGGCTCCTCGGTCCATGGGATTCTTGAGCGGGTTTCCATGCCCTCTTCCAGGAGATCTTCCTGACCCAGAGATAGAACCTGCATCTCTTACATCTTCTGCATCAGCAGGTAGGTTCTCCACCACTAGCGCCACCTGGGAAGCCCCCACCTGTCTATACCCTCACTGCAGAAGGAACTCCTGTCTCTCCAACCAGAACTCAACATGCACAAGAAACGCAAGAGCGGGAGCACTCTTGCACCAGCCAAATGCCACAGAGCCACCCAGGTAAACAATAGACACAGGTTTGGCTCCGGGTCACACCTCCTGGGCCTGAAGTCAGGAACGCAGGAGAGTCCTTGCTCTGTTGCAACAAGGTGTGTGACCTGAGGAGTGTGACTAAATTTCTCACTAACCTTCCCCAAAGGAAAAGAGAGCACGGCTCAGTAGTGTCATAAGTCCCTGGCAGCCTGAGCCATTCATAATCTTCAATCACTTCCTTTAGCTGTTGCCTCCGTTTCCTCAAGTATAAAATCACACCGTTGGAGCAGATGGCTTCAAGGTCCTCTCCAATACTGAGGCTCTGTGATTCAGCTGATGAATCTGGATCACAAGCAAGGATTACTCTGTTCATCTCAGTGGCCCTTCTTCTGCCAAATAACGACAGGAATGTGCGTCAGCTCAAAGCCCTTACCCCAGCTACCAGTCCATCTGGTTGGGAAACATATAGCTACTTCTATCTGCCAGCTTGCCAACACAGAAATCTTCAAACAGGGAAGGGATGATTAATAGCATCTTTAATAGGGACCCCACCTTGACATTAAATCTCGAGCTGAGGTTATCAAAAACAGCAAATACACAAAGAACTTACTCACAGCCTGGAGAGCAAGGCAGAGAGAAAGCAGGAGATTGTGCAGGTGGCTGGGAGGAAAACTGACATGAATTACAAAGAAAAGGTGCCTTGAGTTAATAGAATATAACTCTGGTACTGGGGCTAGGGGTTGAAAACAGATGTGGGGGCAGCCCACCTCAGGACTATGAGGAATGAAAGCAAGAGCCACAGCATTTCTCAAACACACACACACACACATTTTTTCCAGCAAAGCTTATGACAGCCACAGTGTTGGTCCAGGGATGTGGGTTGTAGTACCTTTGGAGGGAAATTTAAAGCCAAAATCTGATTGGACACAGCTCCTAAAATCTAGTTTTCCAACTAAGGAAAGTTCAAGTTTAAAGCTAAGTAAGTAGCGTGAAGGAGGGTGGCAATTAGATTAAGTTGTACCTTGGTGATCCTTAATAGTTATTAAATCCCTAAACCAAATGCCTTATCTATAAAATGAACATGACTAATATTCAGTCTATCAGAAAACAGATTTTTTTTTTAAGTATGTACAACACATGTAGTATTTGGCACACTGCAGAGACTTCAAAAAAATGGGAACTTATCACCAAGACGCATGCAGGTATCAAACAGCAGAACACAACAGCTTGTCAATCCAGAGAGAGAAAAAGAAGTCAGGCAGGAACAGACAAGGCAACACGGTGGGCCAAGGGCTGAAACAGCAGCTACGAGAGTCTTCAGCACCATCCCTTCTAACAAACATCTACTGAAGTTAGGAGGAAGTAAGCAGACTGCCCAATGAGTGGTAAAATAAGACCCCTTGTATGCTGAGAGAGAGAGCGAAATAATAATGTGAAGCAAAGGAAGACAGACATATCATAAATACTAAGTCATTATCAGGAGGTTTGGGCATTGGGCTGTTTCGGGGGGGGTTGTTTATCACTATTTTCCAAATAGTTTTCTATAAATATCAGTTTTCCTTATAATTTTTTAATAAAAATTATAAATTATAGACATTTATAACATTCATTGAGAAGCTGCTATCATGTGGAACTGGAGGCTCTAGAGGAGTCAGTTGACATTCTGAGATTAAGGCTGTGTTCTAACTATTCAAGAATGGTTATCACATATATGGAGAATCCCAGCTCAAGAAATGTATGCGGAGAGCCTTCTCAATTCAAAGGCATGCCGTTAACTATTTCAGGGAAAATTAATAAACTCCCAGTCTCATTAGGGAATTGGACATGCCCACATAAAATGGTAACTCAAAATGCAGAGTGCACCAGTGGGACAGCAAGTTCAAGGAGGGTGATTGGAGCCAGGCCTGGAAGACCTGGGGGACTTCAGGAGGAGGGATAAGGTCACACACCCTCTGCAGCAGAGACAATTTAATTAAAAAGAAGTTCCATTCTACCCCCTCCACCAGGTAACAGAGAATTCATTGTATTCTGAGGAACTGAAAATCTAAAGAGAAGGCAGATTGCATGACCTTCCATTTGCAATAGCTTCTTTCAGGAAAGGGAATAATTAGAATCAAATAGAAGGGGCCGCTTTCTTTCAATAGATAACTCTAAACAGGCTCCCAAACCCCATGAACAAGCAAACTTCCCGCCCTAGACTCCTACAGGGCTTAATTTTCACCTCAGTCCAACACTTCCTCAGATCCCCTTCACTGTTATCAGGCTGCTTAATTGCCTTCCAGCCCTCACTCCCAGCCTCCAATCACCCCAGTAGAACATGAGTTGCTTTTACTCCATTTATCCATTCAACAATTTTCCAACACATGCTCTATGCCACGGGGAAGTCAATGGCACCCCACCCCAGTACTCTTGCCTGGAAAATCCAATGGACGGAGTAGCCTGGTGGGCTGCAGTCCATGAGGTCGCTAACAGTCGGACAGACTGAGCGACTTCACTTTCACTTTTCTCTTTCATGCATTGGAGAAGGAAATGGCAACCCACTCCAGTATTCTTGCCTGGAGAATCCCAGGGATGGGGGAGCCTGGTGGGCTGCCGTCTATGGGGTCCCACAGAGTCAGACACGACTGAAGTGACTTAGCAGCAGCAGCAGCTCTATGTCAGCAAGGCAAAGATAAATAAGACAGCCCCATCCTCTCCAAGTCCATAGTCCAGTGGCAATAACTGACTCACTAAAGGATACCTCCAGCTCAACAACTGAGACTTGCACAGTATATCCAAGAGGAAGGAGAAAGGATGTGTCTCATCAGCCTGAACCCAGGCACTAAGGACTAGGGGGAGAGGGCAGCAAAGGCCCTCCCTGTGGTGAAAAGCAAAACAGAAAAGCATGTGGTCAGATCTTATGACATGAGGCAGAGTGGAAAACCCAATCAAGAGGCAACATGGAGGGCTTACTGCGTGTGAGGCTGACATAATCCTCACGATAACCCCATAAGGGAGGCCCCATCACCCTAATATTACAGATGAGAAACTGAGGCCACACAGGTAAAGTGACTTGAGCAGAAAAGGAGGTAACCCTTCTGATATGCTGCCCTTCTCTGACGCTGCAGTGACCGGCAGGGGCTGCTTGGAGAACTCCATAGTGTCACAGTAAGGAGCTCGGTTTTCACCACAAACAGTGAGCAGGCAGTGAATAGGTTTAAGCAGGGGGTGACCCAGTCAGATCTGGTGCATGGGGCTAGTCCAGCAAGGTGTGGGAGACTGACTTGAAGGACTGGGGAGACCAGGTAAGAAGCTGTTGCAATATAGCCTGTGAGTGAAGGGGTGGCCTGATCTAACAGTGTAAGGAAAGAGAAGAGAGAACAGATGCGAAACATACTTCAGTTCAGTTCACTCAGTCGTGTCCGACTCTTTGCGACCCCATGAATCGCAGCACGCCAGGCCTCCCTGTCCATCACCATCTCCCGGAGTTCACTCAGACTCACGTCCATCGAGTCCGTGATGCCATCCAGCCATCTCCTCCTCAGTCGTCCCCTTCTCCTCCTGCTCCCAATCCTTCCCAGCATCAGAGTCTCTTCCAATGAGTCAACTCTTCCCATGAGGTGGCCAAAGTATTGGAGTTTCAGCTTTAGCATCATTCCTTCCAAAGAAATCCCAGGGTTGATCTCCTTCAGAANGCCATTGAAACCCAGGGGCAGTGTTGCTAAAGAAGAAGATCCAAAACCCTCCCACCAGCTGCAGATTAAATCCACATAATCAACTAGGCAGATTCTGTGTCTATGGAATATATAAAAGGTCCTTGAGAGCTCCCACAAAAGAAAATGCACTAGTTTTGATAGCTGTGGACACTGGAGTCAAGAACACAGAGGAATAGGACCTGATTAGAATTTGCGCTGCCCCCATAGCAGGTCCAGAGATCAGCAGTGTTGAAGGGCATCCTAGGGAGGTGAGGTGGACTGTGACTTTCAAGGGAAAGGATTCTGACAGCAGTGACTCGAAAAACATTTATTATTTTTATGTTTTGACTTACTTTGTAGACTCTTTGGATTTCCCGCCCCACTCCCCACCATTTCCCACCTCTGTTGTTCAGTTCAGTTCAGTTCCGTTCAGTTCATTTCAGTTGCTCAGTCTTGTCTGACTCTTTGCGACCCCATGAATCACAGCATGCCAGGCCTCCCTGTCCATCACCAACTCCCGGAGTTCACTCAGACTCACGTCCATCGAGTCCGTGATGCCATCCAGCCATCTCATCCTCGGTCATCCCCTTCTCCTCCTGCCCCCAATCCTTCCCAGCATCAGAGTCTTTTCCAATGAGTCAACTCTTCGCATCAGGTGGCAAAGTACTGGAGTTTCAGCTTTAGCATCATTCCTTCCAAAGAAATCCCAGGGTTGATCTCCTTCAGAATGGACTGGTTGAATCTCTTTGCAGTCCAAGGGACTCTCAAGAGTCTTCTCCAACACCACAGTTCAAATGCATCAATTCTTCGGCGCTCAGCCTTCTTCATAGTCCAACTCTCACATCCATACATGACTACTGGAAAAACCATAGCCTTGACCAGATGGACCTTAGTTGTCAATTTTATTGGGACTACAAGCTTTTGAGCTTTGTTTTCCTCAGTCACATTTTTATTGCTGTTACAAACCTCTGCCTCTACGTTGGGCTTTTGTACAACCTATTATTAATATTATTATTTTCTACGTCTATTCCTTTGTATGCCTTTTCTACTGTTCTATTCCCCTTGCAGTTAATCTTTAATATATATAAATCTTCTTTATCTATCTCTATTAAACTTTGCATATTTATTCTTTCTTTCTTTTCTTTCTTTCCTTTCCTCTCTACATATTTGTTAGTTTTATTTTCATTGTTTTTTTTTTTTCCCCCCAATTGACACCTTGCTCTAGTTTTGTTTTTCAGTTTGCACTTTAACTAGTTTTGTTCTGGTATAGATATAATTTTTGGTTGCCTTTGTTCGCTGGGTCAATCTATTGTACTTTATTTTTGTTGGACCATTTTGATTTTGCTTATGGGTGTATATATATGTGTGTGTGTGTGTGTGTATTCAGTCACTTTTTTTATTGTTGCTATAAACCTCTGCCTCTTTGTTGGGCTTTTACAGTTCTGTGGAATTTTCCTTTTCTTTTTTCCCTTTTTCTTTCTTCTTCCATTTTTTTTCTTTTCTCTTTTTTATAGTTTTAATTTTTAAAAAACCTATTATATTTTTTTTACATGTATTCCTTTGTTTTCCTTTCCTACTGTTCTTTTCCCCTTGCATTAATCTTTAATGAATATAAATCTTCTTTATCTACCTCTATTAACTTTGCATATCTATTCTTTCTTTCCTTTCCTCTAAACGTATTTGTTAGTTTTGTTTTCATTGCTTTATACCCCACTTAGAACTTTGCTTTAGTTTTGTTTTCCAGTTTGTGCTTTAGTTAGCTTTGTTCTTAACTGCTAAATATAATTTTTGATTTACTTTGCTGTTCAGTCTACTGTACTTTATTTTTGTTGGACTGTTTTCACTTTGCTCATGAGTGTATATGTATATATGTATATTATTTTAATTAGTATTTGCTTGATTTTGTAACTGCCATTTGTCTGGGATTCGTCTTTGGTTTCTCATTTTTGGGTATTTGCTTTCATCTCACTTAATGTCATAGCAAATGACTTGTGGAATCTTCATTGCTGACCTGAGATCAAGCCCCGAGGCTTTGGAGTGGGAGCACTGACTCCTAGACTCTAGATTACCAGAGAACTACCCCTAGGGAGTATCAAATAGTGAGAACTCACACAAAGGAAACCACTTGAATACAAGACCCGGCATCATCCAACTACCAGTAGCACCCTGTGCAGGAAGTGAAGTGAAGTCGCTCAGTCATGTCCCACTCTTTGCAACCCCATGGACCGTCGCCTACCAGGCTCATCAGTCCATGGAATTTTCCAGGCAAGAGTACTGACTAGAGTGGGTTGCCATGCTATATCTAAACAACAAACAAAACAAAAATACAAACCCAATCATCAGCAGACAGGATTACCACCTTAGTCTTGCTGAGCAGAGGAAAAACAGACAAACAAAAACTCAGCACAAATCTCACTCTATAGGAAGCTCACACAAACCACTGGATCAACCTTAGGAGAGCAGAAACCAAAAGGAAGAAATAATTGAACCTTGAAGCCTGGGAAAAGGAAACCTTAAACACAAAAAGTTTAAAAAAAAATGAAAAGGCAGAGAAATACTAAACAATTGAAGGAACAAACTAGAAGCACAGAAGTCCAAATAAATGAAGAGGAAATAGGCAAGTTACCTGAAAAAATTATTCAGAATAATGATAGTAAAGATGATCAAAACTGAAAACAACATAGAGAAAATGCAAGAATCAATTTACAAAGACCTAGAAGAATTAAAGAATAAACATACAGAGACAAACAAGACAATTATTGAAATTAAAAATACTCTAGAAGGAATCAATATCTGAAGCAGAATAATGAATCAGTGAGCTGGAAGGTAAAATGGTGGAAATAACTTCTGAAAAGCAGAATAAAGTAAAAAGAATGAAAAGAACTGAGGATGGTCTCAGAGACCTCTGGGACAACATCAAACACACCAACATTTGAATTATAGGGGTCCCAGAAGAAGAAGAGAATAAGAAAGGGTATGAGAAAAATTTTGAAGAGATTATAGTTGAAAATTTCCCCAACATGGAAAAGGAAATAGTCAATCAAGTCCAAGAGACACAAAGAGTCCCATACAGGATTAAATCCAAGGAGAAACACACCAAGACACATACTAGTCAAACTAACAAAGACTGAACACAAAGAAAGAGTGTTAAAAGCAGTAAGGGGAAGCAACAAGTAATATACAAGGGAAACCCCATATACTTAACAGCTGATCTATCAGCAGAAACTCAGCAGGCCAGAAGGGAAGGGCAGGATATATTTAAAGTATTGAAAGGGAAAAATCTACAACTAAGATTACAGTACCTGGAAAGGATCTCATTCAAAATTGATGGAGAAATAAAAAGCTTTTCAGACAAGCAGAAGTTAAGAGAATTCAGTACCACCAAACCAGCTTTACAACAAAGGTTAAAGAAACTTATATAGTCAAGAAAATAGAAGAGAAGAAAAAAGATCTACAAAATCAACCCCTAACAATTAAGAAAATGGCAATAGGAACATATATATCAATAATTACTTTAAATGTAAATGGATTAAGTGCTCCAACTAAAAGACAGAGACTGGCTGATTGGATACAAAAACAAGACCCATATATATGCTGTCTACAAGAAACTCACTTCAGACCTAAAGACACAAATAGACTGAAAGTGAGAGGATAGAAAAATATATTGCATGCAAATGAGAAGCAAAAGAAAGCTGGAGTAGCAATCCTAATATCAGACAAAATAGACCATTAAATAAAGAAGATTACAAGATATAAGGAAGGAGACTACATAATGATCAAGGAATCAGTTCAAGAGGAAGACATAACAATTGTAAATATCTGTGCACCCAACATAGGAGAACCTCAATACATAAGACAAACACTAACAGACATAAAAGGAGAAATTGATAGTAACACAATAATAGTAGGAGACTTTAACATCCGTCACACCAATGGATAGATCATCAAAGCAGAAAATTAATAAGGAAACCCAAGTCTTAAATGATACATTAGATGAGATGGATCTCATTGATATCAGGACATTCCATCCAAATAAAAAAGAATACACCTTCTTCTCAAGTGCACATGGACCATTCTCCAGGATAGACCACATCATGGATACAAATCAAACATCAGTAAATTTAAGAAAACTGAAATCATATCAAGCATCTTCTCTGAACACAATACTATGAGATTAGATAGCAATTACAAGAAAAAAAACTATAAAGAGCACAAACACATAGAGATTAAACAGCATGTTTCTAAATAACCAACATGTTACTGAAGAAATCTAAAGGGAAATAAAAAATATTTCTAGAAACAAATGACAATAAAAATACGGCAACTCAAAACCTATGGGATGCAGCAAAAACAATTCTGAGAGAGAAGTCTATAGCAATACAACCTTACTTCAAGAAACAAGAAAAACATCGAATAGACAACCAACTTTACACCTAAAACAACTGGAAAAAGAAGAACAAAAAAATCCCCCAAATTTGTCAGTTCAGTCAGTTCAGTCGCTCAGTCGTGTCCAACTCTTTGTGACCCCATGAATCGCAGCATGCCAGCCCTCCCTGTCCATCACCAACTGCCGGAGTTTACCCAAACTCATGTCCATCGAGTTGGGGATGCCATCCAGCCATCTCATCCTCTGTCATCCCCTTCTCCTCCTGCCCCCAATCCCTCCCACCATCAAGGTCTTTTCCAATGAGTCAGCTCTTTGCATGAGGTGGCCAAAGTATTGGAGTTTCAGCTTCAGCATCAGTCCTTCCAATGAACACCCAGGACTCATCTCCCTTATGGTGGACTGGTTAGATATCCTTGCAGTCCAAAGGACTCTCATGTATCTTCTCCAACACCACAGTACAAAATTAGTAAAAGGAAATAAATAAAAAATAAATGAAGAAAGAAAGAAATAAATGAAGAAGGAAAGAAACAATAGTAAAGATTAATATAACTAAAAGCTGATTCTTTGAGAAGACAAAGGAAGTTGACAAGCCTTTAGCCAGACTAACCAAGAAAAAAAAGAGAGAAGAATAAAACCAACAAATTAGAAATGAAAAAGGAGAGGTTACAACAGACAATGCAGAAATATAAAGGATTATAAATTATAAGACATTATTATGAACAACTATGTGGCAATAAAATGGACAACCTGGAAGAAATGGACAGATTCTTAGAGCAGTTTAATCTTCCAAGATTGAACGAGGAAGAAATAGAAATTATGAATAGCTCAATTACAAGCACTAAAATTGAAACTGTGATAAAAAATCTCCCCCAAAACAGAAGCCCAGGACCACATGGCTTCACAGGAGAATTCTATCAAACATTTAGAGAAGAGCTAATGCCTATCCTTCTAAAACTCTTTCAAAAAACTGCAGAGGAAGGAACACTTCCAAACTCATCGTACGAGACCACCATTATCCTGACACCAAAACCGAACAAAGACAACACACAAAAGGAAACTACAGGCCAATATGACAGATGAACATAGATAGAAATATCCTTAACAAATTTTAGCAAACAGAAGTCAACAACACATCAACATGATCAAGCTGGGTTTATTCCAGGCATGCAAGGATTCTCCAATATATCTAAATCAATCAAGTGTGATACACCGTATTAACAAATTGAAAGATAAAAACCATATGATCATCTCAATAGATGCAGAAAAAAACCTTTGACAACATTAAGCACCCAAACTCTTCAAAAAATGGGCATAGAAGGAACCTACCTCAACATAGTAAAAGCCACATGTGATAGGCATACAGCAAACATTATTCTCAATGGTGAAAAATTGAAAGCATTCCCCTTATCATCAGGAACAAGACAAGGGTGTCCACTTTCACCACCATTATTAAATATAGTTTTGGACGTCCTAGATACAGCAATCAGAGAAGAAAAAGAAATAAAAGGAATCCATACTGGAAAACAAGAAGTAAAGCTCTCACTGTTTGCAGATGACATGATACTGTACATAGAAAGCCCTAAAGATAGTATTAGATAATTACTAGAGCTAATCAGTGAATTTAGCAAAGTTGCAGAATACAAAATCAACACACAGAAATCACTTGCATTTCTATATACTAACAATGAAAAATCAGAAAGAGAAATTAAGGAATCAATTCCATTCACCATTGTAACAAAAAGAATTAAATATCTAGAAATATACTTACCTAAGGAGACAAAATAACTGTACAAAGAAAATTATAAGACACGAAAGAATTAAATAAAGACAACATAAACAGATGGAGAGATACTCTATGCTCCTGGGTAGGAGGAATCAATATTGTGAAAATGACTATACTACCAAATGCAATCTACAGATTCAATGTGATCCCTATGAAATTATCAATGGCATTTTTCACAGAACTAGAACAAAAATTTCACAGTTCATATGGAAACACAAAAGATCCCAAATAGCCAAAGCAGTCCTGAGAAACAGAACAGAGCTGGAGGAATCAATCTTCCTGACTTCAGATTATACTACAAAGCTACAGTCATCAAGACAGCATGGTACTGGCACAAAAACAGAAACACAAACCAATGGAACAAGATAGAAAGCCCAGAAATAAACCCATGCACCTATCTGTACCCTATTTTTGACAAAGGAGGAATGGGGCAAAGACAGCCTCTTCAATAAATGGTGCTGGGAAAACTGGACAGCTGCATGTAAAAGAATGAAATTAGAACACTTCCTAACATCAAACACAAAGATAAACTCAAAATGGATTAAAGGCCTACATGTAAGACCAGAAACTATAAAACTCTTGGAGGAAAACATAGACAGAACACTCGATGACGTAAATCAAGCAAGATCCTATATGACTCGCCTCCTAGAGTAATAGAAATAGAAACAAAAGTAAACAAATGGGACCTGATTAAGCTTAAAAGCTTTTGCATGGCAAAGGAAACTATAAGCAAGGTGAAAAGACAGCTATCAGAATGGGAGAAAATAATTGCAAATGAAACAACTGACCAAGGATTAATTTCCAAAATATATAAGCAGTTCATACAACTCAATGCCAGAAAAACAAACAACTCAATCAAAAAGTGGAAAACGTACTTAAACAGACATTTCTCCAAAGAAGACATACAGATGGCTAACAAACACATGGAAAGATACTCAACATCACTCATTGTTACAGAAATGAAAATCAAAACTACAATGAGATATCACCTCATAATGGCCATCATTAAAAAGTCTACAAACAATAAATGCTGGAGAGGGTGTGGAGAAAAGAGAATGCTCTTGCACTGTTGGTGGGAATGTAAATTGATACAGCCTCTATGGAAGATGGTATGGAGATTCCTTAAAAAACTAGGAATAAAACCACCTTATGACCCAGCAATCCCACTTCTAGGCCTATACCCTGAGGAAACCAAAATTGAAAAAGACACATGTATCCCATTGTTCATTGCAGCACTATTTATAATAACTAGAACGTGGAAGCAACCTAGATGTCCATTGACAGATGTTTGGATGAAGAAGTTGTGGTGCATATACACAATGGAATATTACACAGCCATAAAAAGGAATGCATCTGAGTCAGTTCTGATGAGGTGGATGAACCTAGAACCTATTATACAGAGTAAAGTGAGTCAGAAAGAGAAAGATAAATTTTATATTCTAACACATATATACGGAATCTAGAAAAATGGTACTGAAGTATTTATTTACAGGGCAGCAATGAAGAAACAGACATAGAGAATAGACTTATGGACATGGGGAAAGGGGAGGAGAGGGTGAGATGTATGGAAAGTGTAACATGGAAACTTACTTTACCATATGTAAAATAGATAGCCAATGGGAATTTACTGTGTGCCTCAGGGGCTCTGTATCAACCTAGAGGGATGGAATGGGCTGGGAAATGGGAGAGAGGTTCAAAAGGGAGGAGATATATGTATACCTATGGCTGATTCATGTTGAGAATACAATAAAATTCTCTAAAGCAATTATCCTTCAATAAAAAATAAATTAAAAAATATAAAACAAGGGAAAATTTGCTTGATATCAAAGGAAGAAGAAAGCTTATTAAAATGAGCTACAAGTTAAGATAGAAAAGTTGAAATCAAATAAATGGAAATTCAAGAAAATAAAAGTACCAAGTTCTGCTTTTGCAGTCTGATCAAACGGTCACAATATCTGACTCCGAGGCTTTGATCTCTTCAATCTTGGGTACTTCTTCAGTTTTACAACAATTGGCCTTTATACATTTCCCTTCACAAACAATGCTTTTAGAGCCCTCTTCATGTCTTTATTCCTCAGGCTGTAGATGAAGGGGTTCAGCATGGGTGTGATGACTGTGTACATTACCGAGGCTGTTGCACTTGAGTGTGCATTGTGGGTAGCTGCAGAGCTAAGGTACACGCCAAGCATCGTACAATAAAATAAGGAGACAATGGTGAGGTGAGACGCACAGGTGGAAAATGCTTTATATTTCCCCTGAGCAGATGAGATTCTGCATATAGAGGAAACTATTTTAGAATACGAACAAAGGATACCAAAGAAGGGACCACCACACAGCAGGACAGCTGCAAAATACATCACTATGTTATTAAGAAAAGTGTCAGAACAGGCAAGTTGGACCATATGATTGAGTTCACAGAAAAAGTGGGGAATTTCAATGTTTGTGCAGAAGGACAATCGCAACACCATTAAGCTTTGTAATAAGGAATTCAGGACACTTATGATCCAGGATATCAGCACCAGTAGTCCACAGAGCTGGGGGTTCATGATGACTGTGTAGTGGAGAGGTTGACAAATGGCCACAAAGCGGTCATAGGCCATCACGGTCAGGAGGAAGATGTCCAACACTGCAAAGAGGATGAGAAAATAAATCTGTGTGATACATTCTTTATAGCTGATAACTTTGCTTTGTGTCCAGATATTCCATAGCATCTTTGGGATGGTGGTGGAGGTGAAACAGATGTCCACAAAAGACAGGTTGGAGAGGAAGAAGTACATGGGTGTGTGCAGGTGGGCATCTGAAGTGATGGCCAAGATGATGAGCAGGTTTCCAAACATAGTGATCAGGTACGTGGAGAGGAAAAGCCCAAATATAAGGGGCTGTACTTTTACTTTCTCTGAAAGTCCCAGAAGGAGAAATTCTAGAAGTTGCGTATCATTGTCTGGTTCCATGCAGGAAGGCGACTTCTGGAAAAGAAAGGCTATCACATGGCTAATTTTCACACAAATTTGTATTACTCACATATTCAAAATGGTGTTTCAAATTTATATTTTGCTGTCAAATATTAATTTGATATTTTGTGTATTTTGTATAGCCCCATGGAAGGTATCTTTGTGCCCCACATAATGTGGAATTTTTTTTCCCAACTAACTTTTACCATAAGGGTCATGAGTTTCGCACTTTTAGTGAGAATTTCATAATGTAATTCAAGAATGTAATACAAAGTCTATCGTTTTTAAGCACTGTCTAGGCAATGAGTAAAAGGTGCTAAAAAGCGAAAGTCCCCAAAGTCTCACTTCAATTATAGAGAATGAATACATGGAATAAATGAATAGATGAATATATGTAAGTTGATATAGCCACTATGGAAAATAGTGTAGAGATGCCTTAAAAAAAAACTGGAAATGAAACTACCATATGACTCCAGAATCCCACAACTGTGCATATAACCTGAGAAAGCTATAAATCAAAACAACACGTGTACCCCAATGTTTATTGCAGCAGTATTTACAGTAGCCAAGACATGGAAGCAACCTAGATGTCCATGGACAGATGAATGGAGAAAGAAGTTGTGGTATATTAACACAATGGAATATCATTCAGCCATAAAAAGAAACTAATTTGAGTCAACTGAGGGGTGGTGGACAAATCTAGAGCCCGTTATACAGAGTGAAATAAGTCAGAAGGAGAAAAATAAATATTGCACATTAATGCATATATATGGAATCTAGAAAAATGATACAGATGAATCTATCTGAGGTGTAGGAATAGAGATGCAGATGTAGAGAATGGACTTGTGAACACATCAGGGGAAGCAGGGGAACGAATTGAGAAAATATCATTGACATCTATATACTATCATGTGTAGAATCGATAGCTCGTGAGAAGCTGTTACATAACATAGGGAGTCCTGCCTTGTGCTTGGTGATGACCTAGAGGGGTGGGACGGGGTGGGGTGAGAGGGAGGCTCAAAAAGGTGGTGATACATGTATACTTCTGGCTGACTCACATTATTGTATAGCAGAAACCAGCACAACATCATAATTATTATCCTCCAATTAAAAATAAATTGAAAAAAATGAATCAGAACATAAAAAAAGAGAATGACTATTTATACAGACATTAAAATTATATATCACCCTATGGTGACAGATTCTGTGATGAAACTAACAACAGGCACAAAGGAGAGATTGGGTCTATGTGGATCATGTGTGCCCATCAGAAGGAATGGCCAGGGCAAAGGCCCTAAAGAAGGTGCTTGTTTCCTGTGCTCAATTCAAAAGAAGAGAAGCAGTGTTGCAAGTGAATGAACCTGAAAGGCTGAGGAGAGGCGGTGTCACACATGTTGAGGAGGGAGGTGGTCTCTCTGACACTGCTGATACCCCAGGGCACAGGCATTTCCTGTTCCATACTACAACTTGCATTTTATTCATCTTGTTGCTAAAGGACTCCTCTGGTGATCCAGTGGCTAAGATTCTTGCTTATAATGCAGGGGGCCAGGGTTTGATCCCTGCTCGGGGAACTAGATCCCACATGAGATGACTAAGAGTTCACATTCCGCAATTAAAGATCTCATAGGCTGCAACAGATTCTGCACAGACAAGTCAATCAATCAATCAGTCAATATTTTAAAAAAGAAACAGCTCCCCTCCTTAGTACCTCCTCTGTTTGATTTCTGGTCCCAGGACTGTAAGAATTATCTTGGAATGCATGAGTCCTTGTACTCTTGTCCTGAAGACTGGTCACACTCCACAAATGTCTCTCTCTCACACACACAATGGCCTCCAGCACTGCAGTATTTCCATGTCTTTCTCGGCCATCACCTTTCTGATTACACTTTGTTGTTGTTGATTTTCAGTTGCTAAGTCCTGTCTGACTCTTTGGAACCCCATGAACTGCAGCATGCCAGGCTCCCTGTCCTTCACTATCTCCTAGAGTTTGCTCAAATTCATATCCATTGAGTCGGTGATGTTATCTAGCCATCTCATCCTCTGGTGCCCTCTTGTCATTTTGCCTTCAAATTTTCCTGGCATCAGGGTCTTTTCCAATAAGTTGGGTCTTCAAGTCTTCAAGTAGCTAAAGTATTGGAGCTTCAGCTTCAGCAATAGTCCTTCCAGTGTATATTCAGTGTTGATTTCCTTTCCTAATTGCACTCAGTTCAGTCACTCAGTCATGTCTGACTCTTTGTGACCCCATGAATCACAGCACACTAGGCCTTCTTGTCCATCACCAACTCCTGGCATTCACTCAAACTCATGTCCATTGAGTCGGTGATGCCATCCAGCCATCTTATCCTCTGTCATCCCCTTCTCCTCCTGCCTCCAATCCCTCCCAGCATCAGAGTCTTTTCCAATGAGTCAGCTCTTTGCATGAGGTGGCCAAAATATTGGAGTTTCAGCTTCAGCAACAGTCCTTCTAATGAAGACCCAGGACTCATCTCCTTTAGGATGGACTGGCTTGATCTCCTTGCAGGACCACCAAGGAAGTCCCTGACCATACAGTTTTTGTATGGCCCAATAATGGATGAGATTAGCCCCTTTCTCAATTTTCTCATGTGGTATCTTTCTTTTACCATTCCTGTTCTGTAATATTTCATCCCTTTTTTGAGAATCTCAGTGGGCACATTCTAATAATGATTCTGGACTTCATCCAACATGCAGAGGCTGCCCTGGGGCATGTTCTATAAGTCCTGTCCCCACTATGACAGTTCTACTCCCTCATACTTCATACAAAAGAAACATATTGCATCCACACTCTGTGTAGGGATAACCAATACATTTTAGATGAACATCTAGAAAGTGACATATTCAATTTGCAGGGGGCAAAACCATCCAATAAAACAAGAAATTCAAAACTAAGAATATAGATATATTTCAATAAAATAAAACCTTTTATGGCCAAAAATATCCTCCAAAAGACAACTGAAAAGCTATGATCAGTAGAAATTTTTTGAAACTCTAAAAACTGTAGAAAAATAGGTAATTATTATATAGGCCATTGCAGGAGTTGGGAGTTTGATTCTTGGGTTGGGAAGATCCCCTGGAGCAGGAAATGGAAACCCACTCTTGTGTTGGTGCCTGGGAAATCTTATGGACAGAGGAGCCTGGAGGGCTACTGTCCATGGGATCACAAAAGAGTTGGACATGACTTAGTCACAAAACGACAACAACATA
Source organism: Oreotragus oreotragus (assembly GCA_006410675.1). Lineage (NCBI taxonomy): Eukaryota > Metazoa > Chordata > Mammalia > Artiodactyla > Bovidae > Oreotragus > Oreotragus oreotragus. Next base: position 121,137 of record SJYX01002129.1, on the reverse strand, counting down.
ATAATAGGCAGATCAAAATGGTGATCAAATATGTAAAGTGTGATGAATCTGAGCTATAGCTTAAGAAACAAAGAAATATCTTTCACACCCATCAGTCTTGCAAGGGTGGGGGAACCCTTAAAGAACTGTCACGTTGATTGTGATTAGATCTTTTAAACTGGCAGCAAAAGTAGTTCTCTAATTTTGCTGTTAGAAACATAAAATGTTACAAGATTGGAAAGAAACCTGAAGACAGCTATAGGTTCAGTTCAGTCACTCAGTCGTGTCCAACTCTTTGCAACCTCATGAACCGCAGCATACCAGGCCTCCCTGTCCATCACCAACTCCCGGAGTCTACCCAAACCCATGTCCATCGAGGTGGTGATGGCATCCAACCGTCTCATCCTCTGTCATCCTCTTCTCCTCCTGCCCTCAATCTTTCCCAGCATCATGGTCTTTTCAAATGAGTCAGCTCTTTGCATCAGGTGGCCGAAGTATTGGAGTTTCAGCTTCAACATCAGTGCTTCTAAAGAACACCCAGGACTGATCTCCTTCAGGATGGACTGGTTAGATCTCCTTGCAGTCCAAGGAACTCTCAAGGCAACTATAAATATTGCAATAAATGTTGTTTTTTAACTCAGGCTCTCTCAACCCAAGTGCTGTGAATATTCTGGGCCAAATCATTCTCTATTGTGTGCTGTGCATTGAAAGATGTTTACAGCATCCATGGTCTCCACTCACCCCTCTCCAGCGTGACAGCTAAAAATGTCCCTGGACATTGTTCAATGTGTCCCCCAGGGAAAAATCTAATCCCCTGACTAGAAGTACAGTTTTAAATTAACAATCTCAGCATATTTTTCTAGCACTGACATAACAGCAATTTAATGATAAAGAATGTGAAAGATGGTCAAAGGTGTAAATAGCACTCTTGCATTGTGAAATATGTAATCACAGAAATGAGCACATTAATTAAACAAAGGAACAAGGACAGCATTCTCCTGCTTCTGGGCTGAGTTGAATTGGCTTCCATTCTCTCTGACCATCTCATGCACCATCATCTGGGCTGTTGAACTCACCTGGATGGGAACTCTGAGAGGAAGATCTCCGAGGAGGAGTCTGAACCCCTCTCTGGATGGTTAATGATGGAGACTAAGGTTCTGTCCCCAGACTAGCAGCAGGAAAGAGTGAAGCTACAGCCCCACAGCCAGGATTAGAACTCAAATAAAATAAAACAAAATAAAAGCCCTTCTAGGCAAGGTTTGCAAACACCGAGAGACTTCAGACCTGGAGATATTTATAGCTCCCTGTATCTGCTCATTAAGCACACTACTCTCATGTTATTTCAACCTCTAAGTACATAATTCCCCTGTGGAAAGCTTTTCTGGAAGAAAGGAAATTTTTCCTAATGATTTTCTGGTCACAAGAGGCCAGTGTAGAAGTCAACTGAATCCAGTTTTGTTTTCTTCTTTTTACTCCTTCTCCATTAAATTGCCCCCTTTCATATCTAAATCTCTTTATTTTATTTTATTTTTGTTTTTTTTTGTATTTATTTATTTTTTTACACGAACTCCCAAACATGAACCCCCCTCCCACCTCCCACCCCACATCTTCCCTCCAGATCATCCCCATACACCAGCCCCAAGCATCCTGCATCCTGCATTGAACATAGACTGGCAATTCATTTCTTACATGATAGTATACATATTTCAATGCTATTCTCCCAAATCATCCCTCCCTCTCCCTCTCCCTCTCCTTCTCCCTCAGAGTCCATAAGTCCGCTCTACACATCTGTATCTCTTTTGCTGTCTTGCATACAGGGTCCTCATTACCATCTTTCTAAATTCCATATATATGTGTTAGTATACTGTATTGGTGTTTTTCTTTCTGGCTTACTTCACTCTGTATAATTGGTTCCAGTTTCATCCATCTTATTAGAACTGATTCAAATGTATTCTTTTTAATGGCTGAGTAATACTCCATTGTGTATATATACCACAGCTTTCTTATCCATTCATCCGCTGATGGACATCTAGGTTGTTTCCATGTCCTGGCTATTATAAACAGTGCTGCAATGAACATTGGGGTACATGTGTCTCTTTCTATTCTGGTTTCCTCGGTGTGTATGCCCAGCAGTGGGATTGCTGGGTCATAAGGCAGTTCTATTTGCAATTTCTTAAGGAATCTCCACACTGTTCTCCATAGTGGCTGTACTAGTTTGCATTCCCACCAACAGTGTAAAAGGGTTCCCTTTTCTCCACACCCTCTCCAGCATTTATTGCTTGCAGACTTTTGGATCGCAGCCATTCTGACTGGTGTGAAGTGGTATCTCATTGTGGTCTTGATTTGCATTTCTCTGATAATGAGTGACGTTGAGCATCTTTTCATGTGTTTGTTAGCCATCCGTATGTCTTCTTTGGAGAAATGTCTATTTAGTTCTTTGGCCCATTTTTTGATTGGGTCGTTTATTTTTCTGGAATTGAGCTGTATAAGTTGCTTGTATATTTTTGAGATTAGTTGTTTGTCAGTTGCTTCATTTGCTATTATTTTCTCCCATTCAGAGGGTTGTCTTTTCACCTTGCTTATAGTTTCCTTTGTTGTGCAGAAGCTTTTAATTTTAATTAGATCCCATTTGTTTATATTTGCTTTTATTTCCAGTATTCTGGGAGGCGGATCATTGAGGATCCTGCTGTGATTTATGTCGGAGAGTGTTTTGCCTATGTTCTCCTCTAGGAGTTTTATAGTTTCTGGTCTTACATTTAGATCTTTAATCCATTTTGAGTTTATTTTTGTGTGTGGTGTTAGAAAGTGATCTAGTTTCATTCTTTTACAAGTGGTTGACCAGTTTTCCCAGCACCACTTGTTAAAGACATTGTCTTTACTCCATTGTATATTCTTGCCTCCTTTGTCAAAGCTCTTATCTCAACTCTCAATCAGAATTTTCTCCCAAGTCAAAGACTGAGGAACCTGCCTGGATTGGGTCTCTTGTGTCTTCAAAGGTTTGATTTATGATGGGGACGCAGACTCTGAACCACCAGAAAATTTCTGTTTTTTTCAACAGGGGGAGGAACTGAGTTCTTTTGTTAGTGAACCTTGGGCACTACATACAAGCCTCCACACCTCCAGCCTCCAGAGCCAGGCAATTGAGGATGGTTCCTTGTGCAGTAGCTACAAAATTCAGGCCATTGGATGTAAAAACTGGGGCACCAGACACATGTGAGAATTCCACTCCAAGGCATACTGTGAGTCTGGGGCATGGTAGAGAGAGAGCATGAAGATAATACCCACCTTTCAAAGTAAATGGAAAGGTTTATAGTCAGCCTGTGTTCCTGTATTGTAAAGTCGTTAAGTGGTGTCTGACTCTTGCAACCCCCTGGACTATAACCTGCCAGGCTTTCCTATCCATGGAATTTCCCAGGCAAGAATACTGGAGTGTGCTGCCATTTCCTTCTCCAGGGTATCTTCCCGGACCAGGGATTGAACCCATGTTGCCCTGGCAGGCGATTTCTTTACCACTGAACCACCGGGGAAGCCTGTAGGTATGTGTTAAATGAGAAGCTTGTCTCTAAGGCTGCGGCTACAATTGATGATAACGTTATAAGCTTATTTCACAGAAAGATCGAGTATCTGGGTCTGTTATCTCCTGTGTCCTGAAAGTGGTAGCAGATTAAGAACTCTTCTTCCCTTGGTTATAGTCCTGCAGTTCTTGAGAGTATAAGCTCCACTGTCTTCCTGGGATGTAAGGTTGTCCCAGGAAGCAGCTGCAAAAATCAGGAGGCCAGACAAGGGTATAAGCTCACCATCAAGTTGAAACAGAGCAGGGGCAGAGCACAAAGCCTTATCCACCAGGCTCACCTCTGTTCCCTGAGATCATAGCCACAGACCTCTAGGAGCACACCAGAACAGAAGTCTGCCCCTCAGGCCAAAGCTCCTGGACAAGCAAGTGGGGGCCTCTATTCCAGAAAGGCTGGAGTGTGATTCATTCTGCTACCTGTGCAATGTTCTGGAGGTGGTAGGCTGTCAAGAACTGTCTTTTTGATTTTTCAGTCCAGTCAGACCTTGGAATGCAAGTACCCTGGCCTCTAGAGCCAGGGATACAAAGCATGTCCTCTGGAGTGCTGCCAGAGAAACTGGGATGCTGCACATAAAGAAAAAAAAAATCACAGAGGATCAGACGTGTGCAAAATCTCCCTTCTAGGAGATAATCATAGAGTGGAGATTGACAAAGGATGAGCCAAGGAATTATATCTGCTGACTTCAGTGATGCAGAATGACAGTGTGAGATGGCTCCCACCAATGCCTCCATGCCAAGAGAGAATTTCAACAGACTTCTGCCCTTTTGGTGGATGTATTTAGATTAGCAACTCAATATCCCCCAGGTGACTCAGTGGTAAAGAATCTGTCTGCCAATACACTAGACATGGGTTTGATACCTGGGTGGGGAAGATCCTTTGGAGCAGGAAATGGCAACCCACTCCAGTATTCTTGCTTGGGAAATCCCACGGACAGAGGAACTAGTGGGCTACAGTCCATGGGATCGCGAAGGGTTGAACACAACTTAATGACTAAATAAACAGTAACAGTCTCTCACATACAGTCCCTCACTTTTCAAACTTTTGCTTCAGCAGTGAGCATTGAGTTTATGTGGTGACTGAGATGGACAGAGGAACTATTGGGCTACAGTCCATGGGATTGCGAAGGGTTGAACACAACTTAATGACTAAATAAACAGTAACAGTCCCTCACATACAGTCCCTCACTTTTCAAACTTTTGCTTCAGCAGTGAGCATTGAGTTTATGTGGTGACTGAGTCTATGTGTGAACCTTTTAAAAGCAGTGTCTCCATTTGATATGTCACTTTGCATCTCATAGACATAAATCCTGATGGTTTTCAAAGATAGGTATTTTGGAGGCTCATCTCCCACATGCAAGTCTTAAGAGTTGGGGTTTTAATATTAACAGCAGGTCTTAATATAGGCTATGAATGTTTTAATCCTCAAGAAGGGGCTCCATATTTGTAAAACCCCTTCTGAATTTGGGTTGCTGCATCAGGGTTGGGGGTTTTGGCAAGAGATCATCTCAGTCTCTCCTGCCTGCCTTAATGTGGTCTTTTCTCATTTGATACAAAGGAACATTTCAGCTAGTTTTCAGATCTTTATCAGAGGGACTTGATCCACATGTAGCTGTAGATTCAGCATATTCATGGGAGGAGTGAATTCAGTATCTTCCTATATCACCATCTTGAGCCAGTCCCTCTATGGTTCACTTTAAATCTATGCTTAACTTTCTACAGTTTTTTTTTTTTTTTTTTGCTTCATAATATTTTTTATATTTTTTTTTAGGGCCAGGGTTTGATCCCTGCTCAGGGAACTAGATCCCACATGAGATGACTAAGAGTTCACATTCTGCAATTAAAGATCTCATAGGCTGCAACGAAGATTCTGCACAGACAAGTCAATCAATCAATCAGTCAATATTTTAAAAAAGAAACAGCTCCCCTCCTTAGTACCTCCTCTGTTTGATTTCTGGTCCCAGGACTGTAAGAATCATCTTGGAATGCATGAGTCCTTGTACTCTTGTCCTGAAGACTGGTCACACTCCACAAGTGTCTCTCTCTCACACACACAATGGCCTCCAGCACTGCAGTATTTCCATGTCTTTCTCAGCCATCACCTTTCTGATTACACTTTGTTGTTGTTGATTTTCAATTGCTAAGTCCTGTCTGACTCTTTGGAACCCCATGAACTGCAGCATGCCAGGCTCCCTGTCCTTCACTATCTCCTAGAGTTTGCTCAAATTCATATCCATTGAGTCGGTGATGTTATCTAGCCATCTCATCCTCTGGTGCCCTCTTGTCATTTTGCCTTCAAATTTTCCTGGCATCAGGGTCTTTTCCAATAAGTTGGGTCTTCAAGTCTTCAAGTAGCTAAAGTATTGGAGCTTCAGCTTCAGCAATAGTCCTTCCAGTGTATATTCAGTGTTGATTTCCTTTCCTAATTGCACTCAGTTCAGTCACTCAGTCATGTCTGACTCTTTGTGACCCCATGAATCACAGCACACTAGGCCTTCTTGTCCATCACCAACTCCCGGCATTCACTCAAACTCATGTCTATTAAGTCGGTGATGCCATCCAGCCATCTTATCCTCTGTCATCCCCTTCTCCTCCTGCCTCCAATCCCTCCCAGCGTCAGAGTCTTTTCCAGTGAGTCAGCTCTTTGCATGAGGTGGCCAAAGTATTGGAGTTTCAGCTTCAGCAACAGTCCTTCTAATGAAGACCCAGGACTCATCTCCTTTAGGATGGACTGGCTTGATCTCCTTGCAGGACCACCAAGGAAGTCCCTGACCATACAGTTTTTGTATGGCCCAATAATGGATGAGATTAGCCCCTTTCTCAATTTTCTCATGTGGTATCTTTCTTTTACCATTCCTGTTCTGTAATATTTCATCCCTTTTTTGAGAATCTCAGTGGGCACATTCTAATAATGATTCTGGACTTCATCCAACATGCAGAGGCTGCCCTGGGGCATGTTCTATAAGTCCTGTCCCCACTATGACAGTTCTACTCCCTCATACTTCATACAAAAGAAACATATTGCATCCACACTCTGTGTAGGGATAACCAATACATTTTAGATGAACATCTAGAAAGTGACATATTCAATTTGCAGGGGGCAAAACCATCCAATAAAACAAGAAATTCAAAACTAAGAATATAGATATATTTCAATAAAATAAAACCTTTTATGGCCAAAAATATCCTCCAAAAGACAACTGAAAAGCTATGATCAGTAGAAATTTTTTGAAACACTAAAAACTGTAGAAAAATAGGTAATTATTATATAGGCCATTGCAGGAGTTGGGAGTTTGATTCTTGGGTTGGGAAGATCCCCTGGAGCAGGAAATGGAAACCCACTCTTGTGTTGGTGCCTGGGAAATCTTATGGACAGAGGAGCCTGGAGGGCTACTGTCCATGGGATCACAAAAGAGTTGGACATGACTTAGTCACAAAACAACAACAACATAATAATAGGCAGATCAAAATGGTGATCAAATATGTAAAGTGTGATGAATCTGAGCTATAGCTTAAGAAACAAAGAAATATCTTTCACACCCATCAGTCTTGCAAGGGTGGGGGAACCCTTAAAGAACTGTCACGTTGATTGTGATTAGATCTTTTAAACTGGCAGCAAAAGTAGTTCTCTAATTTTGCTGTTAGAAACATAAAATGTTACAAGATTGGAAAGAAACCTGAAGACAGCTATAGGTTCAGTTCAGTCACTCAGTCGTGTCCAACTCTTTGCAACCTCATGAACCGCAGCATACCAGGCCTCCCTGTCCATCACCAACTCCCGGAGTCTACCCAAACCCATGTCCATCGAGGCGGTGATGGCATCCAACCGTCTCATCCTCTGTCATCCTCTTCTCCTCCTGCCCTCAATCTTTCCCAGCATCATGGTCTTTTCAAATGAGTCAGCTCTTTGCATCAGGTGGCCGAAGTATTGGAGTTTCAGCTTCAACATCAGTGCTTCTAAAGAACACCCAGGACTGATCTCCTTCAGGATGGACTGGTTAGATCTCCTTGCAGTCCAAGGAACTCTCAAGGCAACTATAAATATTGCAATAAATGTTGTTTTTTAACTCAGGCTCTCTCAACCCAAGTGCTGTGAATATTCTGGGCCAAATCATTCTCTATTGTGTGCTGTGCATTGAAAGATGTTTACAGCATCCATGGTCTCCACTCACCCCTCTCCAGCGTGACAGCTAAAAATGCTCCTGGACATTGTTCAATGTGTCCCCCAGGGAAAAATCTAATCCCCTGACTAGAAGTACAGTTTTAAATTAACAATCTCAGCATATTTTTCTAGCACTGACATAACAGCAATTTAATGATAAAGAATGTGAAAGATGGTCAAAGGTGTAAATAGCACTCTTGCATTGTGAAATATGTAATCACAGAAATGAGCACATTAATTAAACAAAGGAACAAGGACAGCATTCTCCTGCTTCTGGGCTGAGTTGAATTGGCTTCCATTCTCTCTGACCATCCCATGCACCATCATCTGGGCTGTTGAACTCACCTGGATGGGAACTCTGAGAGGAAGATCTCCGAGGAGGAGTCTGAACCCCTCTCTGGATGGTTAATGATGGAGACTAAGGTTCTGTCCCCAGACTAGCAGCAGGAAAGAGTGAAGCTACAGCCCCACATCCAGGATTAGAACTCAAATAAAATAAAACAAAATAAAAGCCCTTCTAGGCAAGGTTTGCAAACACCGAGAGACTTCAGACCTGGAGATATTTATAGCTCCCTGTATCTGCTCATTAAGCACACTACTCTCATGTTATTTCAACCTCTAAGTACATAATTCCCCTGTGGAAAGCTTTTCTGGAAGAAAGGAAATTTTTCCTAATGATTTTCTGGTCACAAGAGGCCAGTGTAGAAGTCAATTGAATCCAGTTTTGTTTTCTTCTTTTTACTCCTTCTCCATTAAATTGCCCCCTTTCATATCTAAATCTCTTAGCATCTTATCTCAACTCTCAATCAGAATTTTCTCCCAAGTCAAAGACTGAGGAACCTGCCTGGATTGGGTCTCTTGTGTCTTCAAAGGTTTGATTTATGATGGGGACGCAGACTCTGAACCACCAGAAAATTTCTGTTTTTTTCAACAGGGGGAGGAACTGAGTTCTTTTGTTAGTGAACCTTGGGCACTACATACAAGCCTCCCCACCTCCAGCCTCCAGAGCCAGGCAATTGAGGATGGTTCCTTGTGCAGTAGCTACAAAATTCAGGCCATTGGATGTAAAAACTGAGGCACCAGACACATATGAGAATTCCACTCCAAGGCATACTGTGAGTGTGGGGCATGGTAGAGAGAGAGCATGAAGATTATACCCACCTTTCAAAGTAAATGGAAAGGTTTATAGTCAGCCTGTGTTCCTGTATTGTAAAGTCGTTAAGTGGTGTCTGACTCTTGCAACCCCCTGGACTATAACCTGCCAGGCTTTCCTATCCATGGAATTTCCCAGGCAAGAATACTGGAGTGTGCTGCCATTTCCTTCTCCAGGGTATCTTCCCGGACCAGGGATTGAACCCATGTTGCCCTGGCAGGCGATTTCTTTACCACTGAACCACCGGGGAAGCCTGTAGGTATGTGTTAAATGAGAAGCTTGTCTCTAAGGCTGCGGCTACAATTGATGATAACGTTATAAGCTTATTTCACAGAAAGATCGAGTATCTGGGTCTGTTATCTCCTGTGTCCTGAAAGTGGTAGCAGTTTAAGAACTCTTCTTCCCTTGGTTATAGTCCTGCAGTTCTTGAGAGTATAAGCTCCACTGTCTTCCTGGGATGTAAGGTTGTCCCAGGAAGCAGCTGCAAAAATCAGGAGGCCAGACAAGGGTATAAGCTCACCATCAAGTTGAAACAGAGCAGGGGCAGAGCACAAAGCCTTATCCACCAGGCTCACCTCTGTTCCCTGAGATCATAGCCACAGACCTCTAGGAGCACACCAGAACAGAAGTCTGCCCCTCAGGCCAAAGCTCCTGGACAAGCAAGTGGGGGCCTCTATTCCAGAAAGGCTGGAGTGTGATTCATTCTGCTACCTGTGCAATGTTCTGGAGGTGGTAGGCTGTCAAGAACTGTCTTTTTGATTTTTCAGTCCAGTCAGACCTTGGAATGCAAGTACCCTGGCCTCTAGAGTCAGAGATACAAAGCATGTCCTCTGGAGTGCTGCCAGAGAAACTGGGATGCTGCACATAAAGAAAAAAAAAAATCACAGAGGATCAGACGTGTGCAAAATCTCCCTTCTAGGAGATAATCATAGAGTGGAGATTGACAAAGGATGAGCCAAGGAATTATATCTGCTGACTTCAGTGATGCAGAATGACAGTGTGAGATGGCTCCCACCAATGCCTCCATGCCAAGAGAGAATTTCAACAGACTTCTGCCCTTTTGGTGGATGTATTTAGATTAGCAACTCAATATCCCCCAGGTGACTCAGTGGTAAAGAATCTGTCTGCCAATACACTAGACATGGGTTTGATACCTGGGTGGGGAAGATCCTTTGGAGCAGGAAATGGCAACCCACTCCAGTATTCTTGCTTGGGAAATCCCATGGACAGAGGAACTATTGGGCTACAGTCCATGGGATTGCGAAGGGTTGAACACAACTTAATGACTAAATAAACAGTAACAGTCCCTCACATACAGTCCCTCACTTTTCAAACTTTTGCTTCAGCAGTGAGCATTGAGTTTATGTGGTGACTGAGTCTATGTGTGAACCTTTTAAAAGCAGTGTCTCCATTTGATATGTCACTTTGCATCTCATAGACATAAATCCTGATGGTTTTCAAAGATAGGTATTTTGGAGGCTCATCTCCCACATGCAGGTCTTAAGAGTTGGGGTCTTAATATTAAGAGCAGGTCTTAATATAGGCTATGAATGTTTTAATCCTCAAGAAGAGGCTCCATATTTGTAAAACCCCTTCTGAATTTGGGTTGCTGCATCAGGGTTGGGGGTTTTGGCAAGAGATCATCTCAGTCTCTCCTGCCCGCCTCAATGTGGTCTTTTCTCATTTGATACAAAGGAATATTTCAGCTAGTTTTCAGATCTTTATCAGAGGGACTTGATCTACATGTAGCTGTAGATTCAGCATATTCATGGGAGGAGTGAATTCAGTATCTTCCTGTATCACCATCTTGAGCCAGTTCCTCTATGGTTCACTTTAAATCTATGCTTAACTTTCTACAGTCTTTTTTTTTTTTTTTTAATGTCAATTTTTGCTATGCAACAAAGTGAATCAGCTATATGTATACATATATTCCTACCCTCTTGAGTCTCCTTCCCACTCCATACCCTATCTCAGGTCATCACAGAGCACCCTGAGCTGAGCTCCCCTGTGTTATACAACAGCTTCCTGCCAGCTATCTATTTTAGTCATGGTGGTATATGTATGTCAATGCCACTCTCTCAGTTTGTTCCCTCTCTTTTTTCTCCTTTGTGTTCACAAGTCTATTCTCTACATTTAAATCTCTATTCTTCCCCCACAAATGATTCATCAGCACCACTTTTCTAGATTCTGTGTGTATGCATTAATATATGATATTTGTTTTTCTGGCTTACTTCACTCTGTATGGTAAGCTCTAGGTTCATCCATATCACTACAACGGATTCAATTTCATTCCTTTTTATGGCTGAGTAATATTCCATTGTATATATGTACTACATCTTCCTTATCCACTCATCTGTTGATGGACATCTAGGTTGCTTCCATATCATATCATTGCTATTGTAAATAGTGCTGCAATGAACATTGGGGTACATGTGCTTTGAATTATCTTTTTGAATTATGGTTTTCTCAGTATATATGCCCAGAAGTGCATCCTCTCCAACTTTCTCTCAAGCTTTCTTTCTATATAAAACATAAAACCACAAATGTATTTCTGTGTGTACATAGATAGGTATGCTTATGCTCATTTGAAAGATAAATTTCTATAAATAAAATTGCTCCTGATTATTCTTGTCATTTGTTCTTGTATTTCAGGATAGCTTTTATGGTTACTCTGTCATTTCAGTTCATTTCAGATAACTGTAATTGAAATCTCTCACTGGGGTTCATTTCTCAGTAACCAGAAGAGAGTGAAAGGACATGCATGTCTATGTAGGAAACAAAACTGGTAACTCTGATTCACATGACTGGACAGCAATTCAAGATGTCTGTTGAGTCACTCTTTGATCATAAAATGTGAATAGAATCATGAGTATAACAGAGTTATGGAGGATAATGATAGTGATCATTCACCATCCTTCTTGGGTTATGACAAAATGCAGTGGAGATACAGTTCCATTAAATCAATGACATGAATCATATTGCAGGTAGCAGTGAAAGTTTTCAAGCAGAAACTGGAAGATAATTGAATAAAAAAAGGAAAATGTTCATCAGTCTTTCACTAATATGTATAAACCTCCCCTTAACACATGGACACCAATCCTCCATTCTTCAATGAATAGATATACAGCATGGAAAATTAATATTTTTTCAAAGAAATACAATGTATGAATTATAATTTGGCTTCATCATGTTGAAGGTCCCTTGGACTGCAAGGAGATCAAACAAGTTAATCCTAAAACAAGTCAGTCCTGAATATTCATTGGAAGAACTGATGCTGAAGCTGCAACTCCAATACTTTGGCCATCTGATGTGAAGAGTTGACTCATTGAAAAAGACCCTGATGCTGGGAAAGATTGAAGGCAGGAAGAGAAGGGGATGACAGAGAATAAGATAGTTGGACGTACATGAGTTTGAGCAAGCTCTGGGAGTTGGTGATGGACAAGGAAGCCTGGCGTGCTGCAGTCCATGGGGTTGCAAAGAGTCAGACACAACTGAGCAACTGAACTGAAATATTGATGTTCATCTGTGAGTATAAAGCCATATTAGGTCAATCTGTTTATCAAAATGTGTCTTTCAGTGGGGACTCCTTTTGCAGATATGTATCTGATAATCTTGTTGACAGTGGCCATTGTGGGCAATACGGATGCTAAGAACAGGATTCAAATGAGGAGAATAAAAATCAATGACTTGTCACAAATCATAGTAGTATGTTACAGTCTCAATGGCGAGAAAAGGCAGTTAAGATAGTGATGTACATGAGAATATTGGATATAAAGGTGAAAATAATGTCTCAGGTTTTCCTCTGTTATAAAATTATATAAATTGTCTTCATGATCAAACATATGTTTTTTGGTAGGAAGACTACAACTCATGACACTTCTTTTAGAGAAACAGAAAAAAAATATCTGGTAAGACAAAAGTCATTTGTGGGGCTTCCCAGTTGCACTAGAGGTAAAGAATGTGCCTGCCAATGCAGATGAAAGAGACACAAGTTTGATCCTTGGAGGAGGAAATGGCAACCCATACCAGTATCCTTGCCAGAAAAATTCTGTGGATAGATAGAGGAGCCTGGTGGACTACAGTCCACAGGGTTGCATAGAGTCAGACGTGATTGACTGACTGAGCAGGTATGTCATTTGTGAAAAGTTATTCTAAAAAAAAGAAAAACTATGTTGTCTCATCTAGTCAGTGGGAATTTCCAAACATTCCTGATACACTGCTGAAGTAAATTTGTGAAAGTGGGAATAGAACAAAGAGAAAGCAGATGGATAGCAGAGAGAAAAGGAAGCTTAATAAAGTGATTTACATGAATTGAATAGAAACTGCTGCTGCTGCTAAGTCACTTCAGTTGTGTCCAACTCTGTGTGACCCCGTAGACAGCAGCTCACCAGGCTCCCCCGTCCCTGGGATTCTCCAGGCAAGAACACTGGAGTGGGTTGCCATTTCCTTCTCCAATGCATGAAGGTGAAAAGCGAAAGTAAAGTCGCTCAGTCGTGTCCGACTCTTAGGGACCCCGTGGACTGCAGCCTACCAGGCTCCTCCATCCATGGGATTTTCCAGGCAAGAGTACTGGAGAGGGGTGCCATTGCCTTCTCTGTCGAATAGAAAAGTTAGAGTCAAATAAATGCAAATTCTAGGAATGTATTTATTTATAAAGAGCAAGTTCTAGTTTCATACTCTGATCAAATAGTCACAATTTCTGACTCTGAGGCTTTGACCTCTGCAATCTCAAGTGCTTTTCCAGTTTTATGACAACTAGCTCTTATACAGTTCCTCTCAAAAAGAATACTTTCAGAGCCCTCTTCATGTCTTTATTCCTCAGGCTGTAGATGAAGGGGTTCAGCATGGGTGTGATGACTGTGTACATCACCGAGGCTGTTGCACTTGAGTGTGCATTGTGGGTAGCTGCAGAGCTAAGGTACACGCCAAGCATCGTACAATAAAATAAGGAGACAACGGTGAGGTGAGACGCGCAGGTGGAAAATGCTTTATATTTCCCCTGAGCTGACGAGATTCTGCGTATAGAGGAGACTATCTTAGAATAAGAGTAAAGGATACCAACAAAGGGACCACCACCCAGCAGGACAGCTGCAAAATACATCACTATGTTATTAAGAAAGGTATCAGAACAGGCAAGTTGGACCATATGATTGAGTTCGCAGAAAAAGTGGGGAATTTCAATGTTTGTACAGAAGGACAGTTGCAGCATCATTAAGCTTTGTAATGAGGAATTAAGAATATTTATGATCCAGGACATCAACACCAGCAGTCCACAAAGTCTTGGGTTCATGATGACAGTGTAATGCAGGGGATGGCAGATGGCCACAAAGCGGTCATAGGCCATCACAGTCAGGAGAAAAATGTCCAACACTGCAAAGAGGATGAGAAAATAAATCTGTGTGATGCAGCCTTCATAGGTGATAACTTTCCTCTGTGTTTGGATGTTCCACAGCATCTTTGGAATGGTGGTGGAAGTGAAACAGATATCTACAAAGGACAGGTTGGAGAGGAAGAAGTACATGGGGGTGTGCAGGTGAGAGTCTGAAGTGATGGCCAAGATGATGAGCAGGTTTCCAAAAACAGTGATCAGGTACATAGACAGGAAAAGCCCAAATATGATGGGCTGTAGTTGTGGATCCTCTGAAAATCCCAGAAGAAGAAATTCTGAAATTCGTGTATCATTGCCTCGTTCCATATGATGAAAGTGACTTCATTGAAAGAGGAAAGTAACATGACTAATTTTTCACAACTACATGCTTTACTCACACATTTTAAATGCTGGTATTTACATATTGCAGTCATGTAATTCAATAAAATATATTTTGTGTATGAATATGGTCTCCTTTAGATTCCCTCATGCCACCATTGATATGGAATTTTTGTCCCTGTCAACTCTTTCCTTGAGGGATTATGCATCCTATAATTTTCATTAGAAATTTTTTTCATGCATTTCAGTAGTAAAATTGAGAGCTGACCATGTTGTCAATGTCTAGACAACAAGTATAGTTTGCTGAAGAACAAAATAGGACCCTACTATTAAATGTGGTGCAGTGGTGAAGAATCTGCCTTCCCATGCAGGAGATGCAGGAGACTAGGGTTTGATCCCTGGGTCAGGAAGATCCCTTGGAGAAAGAAATGGCAGCCCACTTCAGTATTCTTGCCTGGATAATCCTATGGACAGAGGAGCCCGGTGGGCTATAGTCCATGGGGTCACAGNGACAAGTATAGTTTGCTGAAGAACAAAATAGGACCCTACTATTAAATGTGGTGCAGTGGTGAAGAATCTGCCTTCCCATGCAGGAGATGCAGGAGACTAGGGTTTGATCCCTGGGTCAGGAAGATCCCTTGGAGAAAGAAATGGCAGCCCACTTCAGTATTCTTGCCTGGATAATCCTATGGACAGAGGAGCCCGGTGGGCTATAGTCCATGGGGTCACAGAAAGATAGATATGACTGAGCATGTACGCACATTCAATGATGGAGATAGAAAATCTAAGCAAATAATAGAGATCATTACATTTCAGATGGTGACAGGGGCTATATAGCAAGGGTAAGCTCATGTAAAGGAGAGAGTGAATCAGGCTTTATATTTTGCATGGGTGTTTAGGTAAGACCTGCAAACAAGGTGACATTTGAACAGTGACCTCAAGCAAGAGAGGGAGGGAGATGCAAGTTTATGAAATGAAGTATGTACCTGGCAGAGGAAATATTTAATGAAAGGCCTTGAGGAAGATGCTTGTTTCCAGTGCTCAAGTCAAAGAAAGTAAAGCCAGTGTTGCAAGTGAATGAAGATGACAAAGAGTGATGAGAGATGGTGTCCCACCTGTTGAGGAGGGACGTGGTCTCTCGGCTACTGCTGAAATCCCAGGGCAAAGGATTTCCTGCTCTGTACTATATCTTGCCCTTTATTAATCTTGTTGCAAAGGGATCCTATGAGTTGAAACAGCCCACCTCTTTAGTACCACCCTTGATTGAATTCTGGCCCCATTACCACAAGAGTCATCTTGGAATATATGAGAACTGATACCCTTGTTCTGAAGATTTCTGACACCCCACCAGTAGCAAACAGACACAGAACACACTGTGTCTTTCTTCACTGTGTTATTTTCATGTCTTTATCAGCTGCAGCATTACTGAGTACACTAGGAATGTGTACAACCCAATTTGGGCAGATCAATGAACTTTACCCTATATAACATAGAAGTGATTCCCTGAAATTCCAATTCTTAAGTTTCCCATGGACAAATAAACCTGGGGTTCCACATTGAGATGGCCATTTTGTGTATTTAAACAAACATTAAATTGTCTTTTCAATAAACAGAGAGCAAAGAGAGGGAGGAAGCAAGGTAGAGAGAGAGAGAGTAATGATGAGAAAAATATCTTAACAAGATCAGTTGATCCCTGAGAGGCTGTGAGAAAGAATAATCTTCCTTGGTCCTGACGACATTCCAACTTTAATTATTTTCCTTTGATGCCCAGCAAAATAATAAGAGAGCCAAAATGAACTTGTCTGAAAGACAATAGTCGTGAAACCACTATGATGTTGAAAGATATCAAAAGACATTTTACTTATTGTTCCCCCTAAGAGAAAATGAGCAAAGGGATAAACCAGCACTTCATAAAACAAAATATACAAGGTGTAACAAAATTGGGCATTTTTAATATCAAGCCATAGAAGACTTGTTTCTCCTGGGCCTGTTTCATAGTTACTTGACCAATTAGTTTTTGTATGGTCTGATAAGGGATGAGGTTAGCTCCTTTCTCATTTTTCTTATGTAGCATCTTTCCTTAGCTGTTTTTGGACTTTGGGTTTTGAGAAACCCAATGGGCATACTCTGATCCTGGTTCTGAACTTCATCCAACATGCAGAAGCCTCCCTGGGCCATGCTTAGTAAATCTATGGTGTCCTACACCATGGAAATTCTGTATTTCTATGCTGAATAATTTCCTTCATATAATTATGTCTGAGGACATTACATCACAACACATTTATTTCATTGTACTCTGACCTCACTGTGAGACTGTGTGACCCAAAAAGGCAGGCACCTTACCTGCTTTGTTCACTTTTCTACTTTTCAGAAAGGTATATGAATATACGCTTATCCAGAAAAACACATGAGTGTGAAAAACTATACAATGAAAGAATAAAGGATAGTACGTCAAGGCTGTATATTGTCATCCTGCTTATTTAACTTCTGTGCAGAGTACATCATGAGAAACGCTGGGCTGGAAGAAGCACAGGCTGGAATTAAGAATGCTGGGAGAAATATCAATAACCTCAGATATGCAGATGACACCAGCCTTATGGCAGAAAGTGAAGAAGAACTAAAGAGTCTCTTGATGAAAGTGAAAAAGGAGAGTGAAAAAGTTGGCTTAAAGCTCAACTTTCAGAAAAGTAAGATCATGGCATCTGGTCCCATCACTTCATGGCAAATAGATGGGAAAACAGTGGAAACAGTGGCTGACTTTATTTTTCTGGGCTCAAAAATCACAGCAGATGGTGATTGCAGCCATGAAATTAAAAGACACTTACTCCTTGGAAGGAAAGTTATGAC
>SJYX01002129.1:65128-95694 GCA_006410675.1 Oreotragus oreotragus | reverse complement strand
TTCCCTCCCCGTACCATCCCTCTGTGTCATCTCAATGCACCAGCCCCAAGCATCCAGTATCATGCATCGAGCCTGGACTGGTGATTCATTTCACAAAAATTAGCTTTATTAAGGTATAGTTTATATTTATAATCATAAGATATTTGAAGTGTACATCATGAATTGATTTATGTATACTTTGCGAAAAGAATTCTTTAACTTACACAGCCATTACTTTAAACACTTATCTTGTTTTTTTTTTTGTGTGTGTATGTGTGAGAATATTTAAGTTCTATTCTCTTCAGTTCAGTTAAGTCGCTGAGTCGTGTCTGACTCTTTGCTACACCATGGACTGCAGCACTCCAGGCCTCCCTGTCCATCACCAACTCCCGGAGTCTACTCAAACTCATGTCCGTTAAGTCGGTGATGCCATTCAGCCATCTCATCCTCTATCATCCCCTTCTCCCACCTTCAATCTTTCCCAGCATCACGGTCTTTTCAAATGAGTCAACTCTTCGCATCAGGTGGCCAAAATATTGGAGTTTCAACTTCAACATCAGTCCTTCCAATGAGTATTCAGGGCTGATTTCCTTTAGGATGGACTGGTTGGATCTCCTTGCAGTCCAAGAGACTTTCAGTTCAAAAGTATCAATTCTTTGCTGCTCAGTTTTCCTTATAATCCAACTTTCATATCCATACATGACTACTGGAAAAACCATAGCCTTGACTACATGGCTACATGGACCTTTGTGTCAAAGTAATGTCTCTGCTTTTTAACATGCTGTTTAGGTTGGTTATAACTTTCCTTCCAAGGACTAAGCATCTTTTAATTTCATGGCTGCAATCACCATCTGCAGTGATTTTGGAGCCCCCCACAATAAAGTCTGTCACTGTTTCCACTATTTCTCCATCTGTTCGCCATGCAGTGATGGCAAATATGCTACTGTCCTAGCAAACTGCAATTGTACAATGCAGTGTTGTCAACAATAGTCATCATGATTTATTTGGTTGGCCAAAAAGTTCATTTGGGTTTTATGTATGATATTATGGGCTCTGTGTGTGTGTGTGTATATATATATATATAAATTTAGATTAATTTAGTACCCAGATGAATGGAAAAAGAAGATATGATACATATATGCAATGGAATATAGCTTAGCTATAAAAAGTAAAGTATTGAGTCAGTTGTAGTGGGGTAGATGAACATAGAGCCAGTTATACAGAGTGAAGTAAGTCAGAAAGAGAAAAACAAATAACATTTATTAATGCATATACATGGAATCTAGAAAAAATAGTACTGATGAACCAATTTAGAGAGAAGAAATGGGGACGTAGGTGAGAGAACAGACTTGTGGACACTGTGGGGGAAGGAGAAGACAGGATCCACTGAAAAAGCAGCACTGACATATAAACACTATCATGTGTAAAACAGGCAACTAGTGGGAAGCTTATGGGTAACACAGGGAGACCAGCCTGGTGCTCTGTGATGACCTCGACGGGTGGAAGGGCGGAGTGGGAGGGTGAGTCAAGAGGAAGGGTATGTATAAATATACATATATACATTTATGTATGTACATATATGTGTGTGTATATATATATATATATGTATATATAAAATTCAGAGAAGGCAATGGCATCCCCACTCCAGTACTCTTGCCTGGAAAATCCCATGGACAGAGGAGCCTGGTGGGCTGCAGTCCATCGGGTCGCTGAGAGTTGGACACGACTCAGTGACTTCACTTTCACTTTTCACTTTCATGCATTGGAGAAGGAAATGGCAACCCACACCAGTGTTCTTGCCTGCAGAATCCCAGGGACAGGGGAGCCTGGTAGGCTGCTATCTATGGGGTCGCACAGAGTTGGACACGACTGAAGTGACTTAGCAGCAGCAGCAGCATGTATAAAATTATGACTTATTCACATTGATGTATGGCAGAGACCATCACAACATTGTAAAGCAATGTTTTTTTTCCAATAAGAAAAAACATTTTTTCCAATAAGAAAAAATGTCAGGTGGTATAAGTATATTTGTTACAAGCATACTTGTAACTCTGGGCTTCCCTGGTGGCTCAGATGGTAAAGAATCTGCCTGCAGTGTGGGAGACTCAGATTCGACCCCAGAGTCAGGAAGTTCCCNAAAAAACATTTTTTCCAATAAGAAAAAATGTCAGGTGGTATAAGTATATTTGTTACAAGCATACTTGTAACTCTGGGCTTCCCTGGTGGCTCAGATGGTAAAGAATCTGCCTGCAGTGTGGGAGACTCAGATTCGACCCCAGAGTCAGGAAGTTCCCCTGGAGAAGGGAAAGGCAACCCACTACAATATTCTTGCCTGGAGAATCCCATGGACAGAGGCCCTTGGCGGCTATATTCCACTAAGGGGTCACAAAAAGTTGGGCATGGCTGAGTGACCAAATATTTGTAACTACATAGAAAAGTTGTAGGGGGTGGAGGAAATAGGGAGAGGGTAGTGAAATCTTTCAGTTACAAGATGAATAAGGTCTCAGACTCTCTTCTTTCTTATAATAGCCAGTCTAAAGAATGTGACATGATTTCTTTCTGTTTTGATTTGCATTTTCTTGGTAATTAATGATGTTGAAACATCTGTTTATGTTTCTGTTTGCCACTTGTATGCCTTTTGGGAAAAATGTCTAGGTCATTTTAAGAATATTAATGATTTCAATCCATGAACTTAAGGTCTATTTCCATATATTGGTGACTTCTTCAATTTCATGGATTGAAATCATTAATATTCTTAAAATNTCTAAAGAATGTGACATGATTTCTTTCTGTTTTGATTTGCATTTTCTTGGTAATTAATGATGTTGAAACATCTGTTTATGTTTCTGTTTGCCACTTGTATGCCTTTTGGGAAAAATGTCTAGGTCATTTTAAGAATATTAATGATTTCAATCCATGAACTTAAGGTCTATTTCCATATATTGGTGACTTCTTCAATTTCTTGCCTCCATGTCTTCTAGATTTTAGTGTATAGGTCTTTTCCCTCTTTCATAAATTGTGCCAAGTTATTTTATTTTTATGCAGTTTTAAATGGGATTGTCTTTTACATTTCTTTTTCTGATAATTCATTATTAGAGTCTAGAAACACGAGAGGTATCTGTATGTTGAGTTTGTATCTCATAGTTTCATAAAATTTATTTATTAGTTCAAAAAGTTCTTTGTTAGAATTTTAAAATATATGTATATATATAGTATCATTTTTATCTGTAAAAGCTGCTGCTGCTGCTGCTGCTGTTGTTAAGTCGCTTCAGTCATGTCTGACTCTGTGCGACCCCATAGACGGCAGCCCATGAAGCTCCCCGATCCCTGGGATTCTCCAGGCAAGAACACTGGAATGGGTTGCCATTTCCTTCTTCAATGCATGAAAGTGAAAAGTGAAATAGTGACAGTTTTACTTCTTCCTTTCTAATTTGGACTCTGTTATTGCATTTTATTGGAGAAGGTGATGGCACTCCACTCCAGTACTCTTGTCTGGAAAATCCCATGAATGGAGGAGCCTGGTAGGCTGCAGTTCATGGGGTCCCGAAGAGTTGGACACGACTGAGCGACTTCCCTTTCACTTTTCACTTTCATGCGTTGGAGAAGGAAATGGCAACCCAATCCAGTGTTCTTAGCTGGAGAATCCCAGGGATGGGGGAGCCTGGTGGACTGCTGTCTATGGGGTCACACAGAGTCAGACACGACTGAAGTGACTTAGCAGCAGCAGCATTGCATTGCGTTTTATTGTCTAATTACTGTGGCTAGGATTTCCAATACAGTGTTGAATGAAAGTGGCCTGAGTGAGCATTCTTTTCTTTTCTCTGATCTTAGAGGAAAGGTTTTTCATCTTCTCACCATTGGGTATAATGTTATCTGTGGACTTGTATATTTAGCCTATATTATGTGGTGGTATGCTTCCTCTGTACCCACTCTGTTGAGGTTTTTTTTATCATAAACAAACATTGAATTTTGTCAAATGATTATTCTGCATCTGTTGAAATGATTGGGCTTTCCAGATGGCGCTAGTAGTAAAGAACCCGCCTGCCAATCCAGGAGATGAAAGAGACAAAGGTACAGTCCCTGGATTGAAAAGATCTATATTTAGCCTATATTATGTGGTGGTATGCTTCCTCTGTACCCACTCTGTTGAGGTTTTTTTTATCATAAACAAACATTGAATTTTGTCAAATGATTATTCTGCATCTGTTGAAATGATTGGGCTTTCCAGATGGCGCTAGTAGTAAAGAACCCGCCTGCCAATCCAGGAGATGAAAGAGACAAAGGTACAGTCCCTGGATTGAAAAGATCTCCTGGAAGAGGAAATGATAACCCACTCCAGTGTGCTTGCCTGGAAAGTCCCATGGACAAAGGAATCTGGCGGGCTACAGTCTATGGGGTCACAAAGAGATGGACATGACTGAAGTGACTTAGCACAGCACACTGAAATTATCATATGATGTTTATCCTTCCTTTAGTTAATTTAGTGTATCATTTGACTGATTTGAGGATGTTTAACCATTCTTGAAGAAAGCTAAGCACTGAAGAATTGATGCTTTTGAACTGTGGTGTTGGAGAAGACTCTTGAGAGTCCCTTAAACTGCAAGGAGATCCAACCAGTCCATTCTGAAGGAGATCAGCCCTGGGATTTCTTTGGAAGGAATGATGCTGAAGCTGAAACTCCAGTACTTTGGCCACCTCATGCAAAGAGTTGACTCATTGGAAAAGACTCTGATGCTGGGAAGGATTGGGGGCAGGAGGAGAAGGGGACAACAGAGGATGAGTTGGCTGGATGGCATCACTGACTTGATGGACGTGAATCTGAGTGAAATCCGGGAGTTGGTGATGGACGGGGAGGCCTGGTGTGCTGAGATTCATGGGGTCTCAAAGAGTCGGACACAACTGAGCAACTGAGCTGAACTGAACTGAACCATTCTTGCATCCTTGAAGTGAGTCCCACTTGATCATGATGTATGATCCATTAGATATATTTTTGAATTTATTTGCTACTATTTTTTGAAGATTTTGCATGTGTGTTCATCAAGGATATTGGTCTACAATTCTTTATTCTTTTATTGCTCTTGTCTGATTTTGAATCAAGGTAATGCTGTCCATGCAATTCATGGGGTCGCAAAGAGTCAGACATGACTGAGCGACTGAACTGAACTGAACTGAACTGATGCCAAACTGTGAGCTGTTTTTTACCTTTTACAGATGAGGAAACTAAAGCACAGAGGGGTTTTGTCAGTTTCCAGAAGGTCACATAACCAAGGAAAGCCAGTCAGACCTTCTGGAGCCCATGAATGTAACCATCTCTCTGAGTGAGAGATGCCTGATATGGGTGTGTGCATCAAAACCATCTTTAAAATGTGTACACATTTTTCAAATGACATTTTCATTCTTTAAGCTCCAAATAAAGAATTCCATGTTTCAATGGCTACAAAGACAATTGACACTAAATCTGAAGAACTTGAAATTACATCTTTAGGGTTCATATTATGAGATTCGTGATTTCATGATTAATAGATGTCTTCTTTTATGAAAGCAATCTTTGGGTGCACTTTTATTATTTTATTTTTTAAATATACATTTTCTTTAATGGCAGAAATTAGCCTGCTTTGAGACATTTGTTTAAAAAAAAAAAGAGAAAGAGATAGAGAGAGATAATGTACTCCTATCAGAATTAAAGTATCCTTCAGTTCAGTTCAGTTCAGTCTGTTAGTTGTATCCGCCTAAGAGACCCCATGGACTGTAGTATGTCCATCACCAACT
Organism: Oreotragus oreotragus; assembly: GCA_006410675.1. NCBI lineage: Eukaryota > Metazoa > Chordata > Mammalia > Artiodactyla > Bovidae > Oreotragus > Oreotragus oreotragus. The sequence goes on along the minus strand of SJYX01002129.1, from coordinate 89,946 downwards.
CCCAGAGCTTGCCCAAACTAGTGTCTATCAAGTCAGTGATGCCATCCAACCATCTCATCCTCTGTTGTCCCCTTCTCCCACCTCAATCTTTCCCAGCATCAGGGTGTTTTCAAATGAGTCAGTTCTTCACATCAGGTGGCCAAAGTATTGGAGTTTCAGCTTCAGCATCTGTCCTTCCAACGAATATTCACAGTTGATTTCCTTAAGACTGACTGGTTTGATCTCTTTGCAGTACAAGGGACTCTCAAGAGCCTTCTCTAACACCACAGTTCAAAAGCATCAATTCCTTGGTGCTAGGCTTTCTTTACAGTCCAACTCTCACACCCATACATGACCACTGGAAAAACCATAGCCTTGATTAGATGTACTGGAGTTTCAGCTTTAGCATCATTCCTTCCAAAGAAATCCCAGGGCTGATCTCCTTCAGAATGGACTAGTTGGATCTCCTTGCAGTCCAAGGGACTCTCAAGAGTCTTCTCCAGCACCACAGTTCAAAAGCATCAATTCTTCGGCTCTCAGCTTTCTTTATAGTCCAACTCTCACATCATACATGACCACTGGAAAAAACACAGCCTTGAGTAGACGGACTTTTGTTAACAAAGTAATGTCTCTGCTATTGAATATGCTGTCTAGATTGATCATAACTTTCCTTTCAAGGAGCAAGTGTCTTGGCTGCAGTCACCATCTGCAGTGATTTTGGAGCTCCCCCCCTCCCCCCAAAATAAAATCAGCCACCATTTCCACTGTTTCCCCATCTATTTGCCATGAAGTGATGGGACCAGATGCCATGATCTTAGTTTTCTGAATGTTGAGCTTTAAGCCACTTTCTTCTTTGCCCCCGCTCATTGCAACTAGAGAAAAACCTAAAGACCCAGCACAGCCAAAAAATAAACTAAAAAATAACTAGAACATCTTTGAGAATAAAAGGAGTGTTACTAATAATTATTGAAGCAATAATAGCTAAAATAGTAGGTTCCTAAAAAATAGATGATGGTAGGTAACATTTTGAGAATACTGGTATGTCTAAATATGCATTTATTCTACTCCCAGACCCAACTGAGTATAGTGAGAATATAAAATTTTTGGTTTAAAGTCATTTCATCTTAAGAGTTTGAAAGAAATTTCACTTCTCCTAGTACCCTATGTTGTTTTTGAGAAAATCTGTTGCCGTTGTGATTCTACTCTTTATATATGTGGTCTGTTGCTTGTCTTTTGAGTTTTTCTAAATCTCTTTCTCGGTTTTCTTTCCTTCCTTTCTTGAAATAGTAAAGATTTGTGTTTATCCTTGGTATTGTAAAAATTCATGATGATGTGTCTTGCTTTGGTCTTTTTATTTTTTTTCATTTACCGGTATTGGACTGAATGCTTAGAGTATGCTTATAACCAGGAGACAAATGCCTTCAGTTCTGAATGTTTTTCTTGTATTACTTTATGGATTCTTTCTTCTTTTTTTTTCCCTCCCTTCTTCCTGTTCTCTCTGGACTTTTTAGTAAGAAAACATTTTATCTTCTCAACTTCTTTTTTAATCATCTGCTTTCCATTTCTTTATCTTTTTGACATCTCTTCTGGGAAATTTCCTTGTCTTTATCTGTCACTTTCTACTAAATTGTCATTTTGGCAATCTTATTCTTGCTTTATACTAGCTCTTTCTTGTTTTGGTTTTTCTTTTTCACAGCATTCTGCTCCTGTTTTATGAACACAGTATCTTTTCTTGACTCTTGAAGGATATAATTATCTTTATTATTGTTATGTAAGTAAGTCCTTCTTGTTTATCTGTTTGGTATACAATGGTTTGTATCTGTTAATCCCATACTCCTAATTTATCCCTTCTCCCCTAGGGAATCATTTTGTTTTCTATGTCTGTGAGTCTATCTCTGTTTGAAAAATAGGTACATTTGTAATTTTTTCGGATTCCATATATAATTGATACAATATTTGTTTTTCTGTGGTGATATTTGTATTTTTAAAGGTTTCTTCTGTACTTTGCCTTGTGTGCCTGCTCTGAATTTGTTTGTGTGATTATTTTTCCATTCTTTTTTTGATTGCTGGCTTCTTCAAATGCCTGGTGATCCCTTGCTGCTGTTAATGCTTGTGAATGAGGCACTAAAAAGAAAATCAGAGGCACCCTATGTGTAGATGGAACTTTTCCACCGAGGGACTTTATTGCAGGCTCATCAGAAAGCAAGGTGACCTTTTCCTTAGAAGCTCTCTAAAAGTTGGTTCATTGGAAAAGACTTTGATGGTGGGAGGGATTGGGGGCAGAAGGAGAAGGGGATGACAGAGGATGAGATGGCTGGATGGCATCACTGACTCTATGGATGTGAGTCTGGGTGAACTCCGGGAGTTGGTGATGGACAGGGAGGCCTGACAGTGCTGCGATTCATGGGGTCGCAAAGAGTCGGACATGACTGAGCGACTGAACTGGACTGAACTGAAAAGCTGGTTCAGTTTCCCCAGAGAAGTTGCTTTCAAATTTCTTGCTTTCTAGTTGGTGGTGAGATCTCTTTAACAAACCTGTTTTCTTTTAATCAAATCAGTGTTATCAGCTCCAGGTCATGACCCTGACGAGATTCAGGTTGAACCTGAATCTGGGAAGTTTCTGCTCAGTGTTTTCCATAAAATAAAACTCTCATCTTCGTGGGAGCTTCAGCGACTGTCTTTTTGGCTTTGCACTGTCAGATATGTGATGTCTAAAGTGCAGAAGGTCTCAGGTTTTATGGGACAAACCAGCTCATCCGTGTTGCTGCTCCCTCTCTGCTAGCATTTATGCTCTAACTTCCCCTCCTTTGTTAAATCCATTACTACCCTTCCATCTGCTTTCTATATTTCAAAAATGTGATAAAACTCTCCACATTTTTATAACTTCAGTCTCTGGAACCCACATAGCTCTAAAAATCAGCTCCTGGTCTGATGACTAAATTCAAGTGATAATGAGATGGATGGATATCTGCCAATGTCCAAATTTAGCAATTGTTTCAGAGGCTGCTGAAAATCTAGAGATCAGGCAAAAATCCAGATCAGAGATCTGAAGCCAAAGAATGTTCTAACTTCACAAGATTCCCTGCTGAAGTATCAAAGCAGGCAGCCTCCAGCCAATAAGGGGTGAATCAGAAAAGAAATTGGAAAAGAAGTGGTGAGTTTGCAGAGAAAAAAAAAATTTCTTTAAGTAAAACAGACCTGCAGTGTTAGCAGTTGACATTAAAAAAAAAATTTAAATGATGAGCCTGTGGCTTTAATATTACTGCTCTATCCAGCCCTCTGAATCTTTTTATCATACCTAAAGAATTGTTCATTCATCTTTCAGGAATACATTAGAGCAAGAGAGTTTTCCCATAGGCAAAAGCATTATACATATTTGCAAATGTCTTACATAATGATGTGAATGCTATGCATAGGGATGTTTTGAAGAAAGGGAGAAACAATGCAGCAATTTCCATTCTGTTTCATTAGCTATCATACTCTCAAGTAAAGGGAGTTTCCCTTGTTGTTTATGCTGTTTTCAAATGTTAAAAGGCTAGCATTTTTAATTCATGGTACTGCCTGTAAATAGGAACGCTGGTCGTTATATGATGGAGGTACAGATGTTTCATCTTACATTTCCAGTCATTATTTCTAATAACATATATTTAAATGGTTCCTTATTCAGGAAATAAGACCAAGTTTTTATTGGGATCCAAAAGTATTTTCAATATATCACAGGGAAGAAAACTGTAAATCTCAGTTGTAGGTACAAAATAAATTGTCTTTTAATTTAGCTTGTCAAGGTCAACTCAGGTTAAAATTTTTATTTTTGTAGTAGAGCCGTCATGACTTATGTTAGGACTCAGTCGTCAATGTAAAAAAAATAAAAATAGAAGTCCCAACAGTTTAGTGTCTGCTTTACATCCACATAAGGATTTCCCTTTCATTATACCCCAGATTCTGGCAGCTTATTATAGCCATTGTTAAATTTGTGCTCTGCTTTTACAAATGACATTCGTACTGGTCTCTTGGGCCTGCTGAGAGAAGCCAGGCCCCTCTCTTTTCCTTGTGTCAGTTCTTTTGTGAACCTTTGTAATTAGCCACTTAACAAATTGAGGGAAATGAACCTTCAGCTGCAAAGTATATCCTGGAGTTAAGTCAACCATATGACAAGCAAAACCGATACATGAAAATCTCCTTAACTCAATTGTTGAGTTGCCTCAAGGGTTAAGAGGCATTCTACCAGCAACAGCCTAAAAGAAAAGCCTTGGAAGCAATGTTTTTGATGGTTCCTTATCCAAATGCCTGTTAGCTTTTCCAAGAAACATCTTGCATTAGAAGAAGCACACATTTTGTTATGGGTACTTATTTTTACAAATCTTTTGTTTCGCAGAAGAAAAATGTCAAAAATTGACTTTTTTGGACAGAAACAAGATCCTCAGGCTTCAAACTTACCCATTAAATGTTTAAGAAAGAAAAAATAAATAAATAAAGAGAGGATGAAAGGGAAAGAGGAAGGAAGATGAAAGAGAAAGGAAAAAGCTTTTGGGCTGCAGTATTTAGGTACAGAAAAATGACATCATATATATTAAGATATTCATGAATTTGTTTTCAGAATCTATAATAGGGACCCTAAGAGCAGGGTGCTATCATTACGAACTCTTCCCTTTTTATTACTAATTAGACTTCTAAATGTGAGAGTAAATGTACCTCAGAGAGTATGTATTAAAAAGTTGCATATGCATAAGGGATCATTTCAAATTCATCTTCCAACAAAAACTTCAACTTTGATATTTTCTCATGTTCCCACTTATACCACATTAACATAGTCTTTTATATTTAATTTCTAAATTCCATTGTGATCTTTCTATCAAGGTATTTACTTTGGGGAACTGTCTAATATCTTAATCCCTGGTTCAATAGCCAACAGTCAAATATTATCAATTTAATGTATCCTATTAACCTCAGCAATTCTTTTTCAAGTTTAATGTATATTGCCTCTCATGTATACCATGAAATTGATCTAGTTTAGTGACACAGCCAAATCAAAAATGTAGATGATACCTTTTATACAGAACTGGGGAGATATAAATGAAGTTTATATTCTATGAGAGTATAGAGTATTTTAATATTAGAAGATAAAAAATTTTAAGATGCTGTAACATAGTAAGATACAAAATCCTTTATGTCTTGAAGGTAATAAAATGAAGCACAGTAGCATCTCTATAGTTGTCAGTAAGATAAAATGAGACAAGTTTCACTTTATACAAGCTTAAAGTTTTATTGTAATTAAAAATTTTACTTTTATTATAATACAGATCCCCAATATCTTAAAGGCTTACAGCAGCAAGCCATTGGTTTTATTGACTATTAAATCTGCTGCATAGTCTATTAAACTGGATGGGTGACATTGCTTTGTTAAGGCTGCATCTCTGCAAGACCTGTGAATTCATCCATACGTACCTACCTTTTTTTAGCTTCTATTGAGGTTTGGGGCTTCTGTTTAGACTTCCCTGGTGGCTCAGATGGTAGAGAATCTGCCTGCAATGCGGGAGACCTGGGGTCAGTCCCTGGGTTGGGAAGATCCGCTGGAGAAGGGAATGGCAACCCACTCCAGTATTCTGGCCTAGAGAATCCCATGGAAGAGTCGGACATGACTGAGCAATTTTCACTTTCACTTTTCAACATATAACAACACTATTCCCATATATATGCATATATATATATACTACATTTTTTCTTTTCATCTGTTGATGGCTGCTGCTGCTGCTAAGTCACTTCAGTCGTGTCCGACTCTGTGTGACCCTATAGACAGCAGCCCACCAGGCTCCCCCATCCCTGGGATTCTCCAGGCAAGAATACTGGAATGGGTTGCCATTTCCTTCTCCAATGCATGAAAGAGAAAAGTGAAAGTGAAGTCACTCAGTCTGTCCGACTGTTAGCGACCCCATGGACTGCAGCCTACCAGGCTCCTCCGTCCATTGGATTTTCCAGGCAAGAGTACTGGGGTGGGGTGCCACTGCCTTCCCCGCTGTTGATGGCATTTAGGTGTTTATTGTATATGATGTGGCAATGAACATGCACGTCAGCAGCAAAAATCAAATAACTTGATTTAAAAAAAGGAGAAAGGACCTGAAGAGGCATTTCTCAAAAGAAGACATAAATGTCTAACAGGCATGGAAAAGGTGCTCAATATTACAAATCAAAGAAATGCAAAAAAAGCACAATGAAATATCAATTAGCATCTGCTAACATGCTTCTTATCAAGATGAGATAACAAATATCGGTGAGAGTGTGAAGAAAAGGGACCACTTGTGGACTGTTGGTGGGAATGTAAATTGGTACAGCTTTGTGGCAAACAGTATAGAGATTCCTCAAAAAGTTAAAAATAGAACCACCATATTTTATTATCCATCATTCCCACTTCTGGGCATGTACCTGAAGAAAATAAGATTGGGATCTCAAAGAGATTCCTGACTCCGATGCAAATCCTGATTGTATGACTGACAGTGTGCCAGGCACTGTTCTAGGCAGTTAACATAAATGAATTGGAACGTGCCTGGTGGACCAGTGGTTAAGTGGACTGCTAAGTGGACTTCTCTAGTGGCACAATGGCCATGGAACTGAGATGCCCACAACTGCTACTAGAAAGAACAGACCCCGCTTCTCACACTAGAGAAAGCCCACATGCAGCAACAAAGACCTAACACAGCCTCAACCCACAAAAAAATACTTCATATAATCATCATTGCAACCCTATGGGAGAGATACACTTATCATCTTCATTCGACAGATGAGAAAACTGAGACCAGTGAGGGTAAGTTCACATGGGCAGAAAGTGGGCAAAACTGGGCTGTGAACCTGGCTGCCTAGCCTAAGTCTGTGAGTTTGATCCCCAGCCATGGTGATTTGTTTCCCTGACCTAGTTGTCCAGCTCTGTTGCCCAAATTGACTTGTTTTTCAGTATCACATAGCTAGTTCAAGAAATCTCTCCAGCAGTTCTCCTTGGTTGCAGTTCAGTCACTAAGTCATGTCTGACTCTACAGTCCCACAGACTGTAGAACACCAGGTTCCCCTGTCCTTTATGATATCACGGAGTTTGCTCAAACTTATGTGCAGTGAGTCAGTTATACCACTGAACCATCTCACCCTCTGTCACTCCCTTCTCCTCCTTCCCTGAATCTTTTCCAGCATCAATGTCTTTTCCAATGAGTCAGCTCTTGGTATCAGGTAGCCAAAGTAATGAAGCTTCAGCTTCAGCATCTGTCCTTCCAATGAATATTCACAGTTGATTTCCTTTAGGATTGACAGGTTTGATCTCCTCGTAGTCCAAGGAACTCTCAAGAGTCTTCTCCAATACCACAATTCGAAAACATCAATTCTTTGGCACTCAGCCATCTTTATGGGCCAACTCTCTTATCCACACATGAATACTGGAAAAGCTATAGCTTTGACTATACCCACCTTTGTTGGCAAAGTGATGTCTGCTTTTTAAAACACTGTCTAGAGGTACTCCCCAGGTCAGTAGGTGCCCAATATGCTACTGGAGATCAGTGGAGAAATAACTCCAGAAAGAATGAAGGGATGGAGCCAAAACAAAAACAATACTCAGCTGTGGATGTGGCTGGTGATAGAAGCAAGGTCCAATGCTGTAAAGAGCAATATTGCAAAAAATAAATAAATAAATAAACAAAATTTATTTAAATAAAATAAAATAAAACACTGTCTAGGTTAAAGATATGTTAACTCGTCAGTAACCTTCTTTCCTAAATTGCTGCTTAATTTAGAGACCTGTTAACTAAAAGCTGGTCAGGTAGCATTAAAGGGATCATATAATTTATTGTATTGGGTGGGACACTTTAAAGAAAGGAACTAGGTGGTATTAGTAATCACACACTCGACAACGGGCAAAACTGGGAATGTTTCAAGCAAATCTGGGCATTTAGTCTTCCTAGCAAAATATCTCAGAGCCTGGAAGTTCAGCATTTTTATGGTGTGGACAGAAGGACAGGTAACAATTCGTGCCAGTTCTCTGGATTCCCTTGCAAAATGGCAGCCAATAATATATCCAGATGGAGACACTCCAGCTACACTTGAGAATAGTCTTAGCTTTTATCCAGATTGCTGATTGAATGAATGAATGAATAGGTGATAATGGGGGGAAACTGAACACACTGGAGCAAACAGCGCTGCTGTGGGATCACAGATTGTGTCTTCCCAGCCCTTCCTGATTTACAGAATAGGTTGTAAAATGTTGTAACTGAAAGTCAAGTTGCCTATAAAATATAGAAAATCTACAATCTTTATTCCTGTTTGGCCTATTAGGGTAGATTAATTCTGGTGGTATGGCTGCTAAGACACCTATAATTTGATGATAATGTTCCTCATTTTCAAAATGTTGTTCCAATTTTGACGGCTGGAGTTAGAAAAAGTGCAATTCCATAAACGTGTGTCTGCCTATGTACTGAGGTGTTTCCACTTCAGAATTTTTTTGTTTGTTCTTTCCTGCATCGGATGCCCTGGCCCTGCTCCATCCATCTAAGACCAGCCTTTTCTTGGCAGTCAGACTCAAGGTTAGCTTCTTTTGTGATGGTTTTCTCCACTACCACTCTCCGGGGTGAACTCTCACCCACCAAAAGCCTATAACACAGTCTATGTCTTTCATCATAAAAGATACAGTAAGTGCTCCTCGAACTGGTGGACACACATTTATTCATGATATAAATTAAATAAGAAAGTTTTTTATCGAGCAGATGATCTTTTGTGTCCCTGTTACTGAAAAAAATATGTATGTGATGACATGTGTATGTGTCACAGAATTAATTCTCAGGCTTGCTTTTATTGTAACATGCTTTCCTGGTGTCTCAGATGGTCAAGGATCCATGTACAATGTAGGAGACCCAGGTTTAATCCCTGAGCTATGAAGACTCCCCTGGAAAAGGGCATGGCACCGCACTCCAATACTCTTGCCTGCAAAATCCCATGGACGGGGGAGCCTGGTGGGCGGCCGTCTATGGGGTCGCACAGAGTCGGACACGACTGAGTGCTTTCACTTTCACTTTTCACTTTCATGCATTGGAGAAGGAAATGGCAACCTGCTCCAGTGTTCTTGCCTGGAAAATCCCATGGACAGAGGAGCCTGGGTTGCAAAGAGTTGGATATGACTAAGTGACTAAGCATCATTAAGTAGCAAAATTTAGGGGGAGAAAAATTTTAGTTTTCATCTATTTCTAACTAATAAAAGCTATGTGTACCTACCCAAAAGAACCTAGTACATATGAATGCCCAAATAGACTGAGATCAATAACAAGACTTTTAATAAAAGGTGTAGGACTTAAGTGTTATAATTTTCTTATTAATATAACATGCAAATGCTTGGTTTATATATAAATACTGGATTTATAAAGAGTGACTAGATATGTGGATACATAATACATATTTACAACATTATTTTATAAATAATTATAATTGCGCACAGCATTCAAGGTAGCTAATCAAAATGAGGGACGAGCTACAATAAGTGATATAGGGGTTCAGGTAAATGATCACTATGAATTTTGAAGTTCCTTCACAGTATTAAATCAATTCCTAATGACAAAACTTTTTCTAAATACCCACTTTAACGTTACCAGGATGTTATTTTATATAGGGGATAGTGCACTAGGGCCTTCCCAGGTGGTGATAGTGGTAAAGAACCTGCCTGCCAATGCAGAAGAGTTCAGTCCATGGGTTGGGAAGATCCCCTGGAGGATGGCATGGCAACCCACTTCAGTATTTTTGCCTGGAGAATCCCACGGACAGAGAAGCCTGGCAGGCTACAGTCCAGGGGATCGTAAAGAGTCCAACAGGACTGAGCGACTTAGCATGCCTGCATAGTTCTCTAAACACAGCCCAAATGCTCTAAAAGTTACAGCATCCCATGTGAGTACAACGTGTACCAGAATTCAAGTGAAGATGGTCTGTTGGGTTTCTTCTTCAGTTTTCTAGCTCTACCAAGGAAGAAAGAATAAAGAGTAAACTCAGGCACAAAGATCCTTGTTATCTTCACAAAGGCCACTCAAGGAGGTTTACTGAGTCCTTGCTCTGTTTTCTTCTTCAGTATGCTACATGATGAATTTATATTTTTTAATGCAGGCGAAGTACACCAACCTAATTATTACCAACTTAGACAGCACATTGAACAGCAGAGATTACTTTGCCAACAAAGGTCCATCTAGCCAAGGCTATGGTTTTTCCAGTAGTCATATGGATGTGAGAGTTGGAGTATAAAGAAAGCTGAGCGCTGAAGAATTGATGCTTTTGAACTGTGGTGTTGGTGAAGACTCCTGAGAGTCCCATGGACTACAAGGAGATCCAACCAGTCCATCCTAAAGGAGATCAGTCCTGAGTATTCATTGGAAGAACTGATGCTGAAGCTAAAACTTAAATTCTTTGGCCACCTGATGTGAAGAGCTGACTCATTGGAAAAGACCCTGATGCTGGAAAAGATTGAAGGTGGGAGGAGAAGGGGATGACAGAGAATGAGATGGTTGGATGCATCACTGACTTGATAGACATGAGTTTGAGCAAGCTCTGGGAGTTGGTGATGGACAGGAAAGCCTGGGGTGTTCCAGTTTATGGGGTCGCAAAAGAGTCGGACACAACTGAGCAACTGGACTGGACTGAAGTGCACCAAGGACACTAGCAGAAGAATGAAAGCGAGAGTGAACGTTGCTCAGTCGTGTCTGACTCTTTGTGACCCTATGGATTATACAGTCCGTGGGAATTCTCCAGGCCGGAATACTGGAGTGGGTAGCCATTCCCTTCTTCAGGCGATCTTCCCAACCCAGGGATCAAACCCAGTTCTCCCGCATCACAGGCAGATTCTTTACCAGCTGAGTGGCCAGGAAGCAGAAGAATGAACCTCCACATTTTTTCTTATTATTATTCATGTCTGGTAACTGCCCCTGATTGGCAAAAGCAGAACTTAAAAGAGTATGATGATGGTAGATGTTATTACAGTCCTTCTGGTTTCATCTCCACACTTTTCACATAGTTCAGTTCAGTTCAGTCACTCAGTCTTGTGCAACTCTTTGTGACCCCATGGACTACAGCATGCCAGGCCTCCCTGTCCATCACCAACTCCCAGAGTTTACTCAAACTTATGCCCATTGAGTCAGTGATGTCATCCATCCAACCATCTCATCCTCTGTCATCCCCTTCTCCTCCTGCCTTCAATCTTTCCCAGCATCAGGGTCTTTTCCAGTGAGTTAGCTCTTCTCATCAGGTGGCCAAAGTATTGGAGTTTCAGCTTCAGCATCAATCCTTCCAGTGAATATTCAGGACTGATTGACTGGTTGGATCTTCTTGCTGTCCAAAGAACTCTCAGGAGTCTTCTCCAACACGACAGTTCGAAAGCATCAATTCTTTGGCGCTTAGCTTTCTTTATAGTCCAACTCTCACATCCATACACAACTACTAGAAAAACTATAGCCTTGACTAGATGGACCTTTATTGGCAAAGTAATGTCTCTGCTTTTTAATATGCTGTCTAGTTTGGTCATAACTTATATTCGTGGGTGCTGTTAACAGAGAATTCATACTCAAAATGAAGGTGATTTGGTAGGGCAAGAGTGAAAAGAATTATCTAATTTCTGAATAATGCTGCAAGGGGCAGCAAGAAATTTTGTGGCATCTGGACACAGAGTAATGTTTCTCTTATTGAGTTGGTTAATTGAAAATGTGGGTGTACAGGGAAATGGAGTTAATGCAAATGAGCCGTATATCCAAAGTGTCACAGGTTCATGGGAAAACAGGATGCAGGGACATATTATATATTTTAAAAACATGATGCCTTTATAGCAATTTTATCAACTCTTTTGTCAATTTCACATATCTTGCTTCCCAGGGACAACGTGAAATTTTAAGCATATTGTTCTTAATTACATGATCATGATGAAGAGAAACAAATTAGTCATATGACGCTATGTAGCAGGTGGTATTGACCTATTCTAAAATGCATTATCGGACCAATTTTAAAACAGAAGAATCAAAGTAATTGATTGGTGGCTGTGGGAATGCTGCTTCCATCAATATTTAAGTATATTTTGAACTCTGTATGCAGTTAAGCGAACCTAGTTGAAGTTCAGATAAGCATGATTTTTGATGCAGCAAAAACAAAGAAAATATTCCAAAGGGCAAATTTTTAAGCTACATCACTCCAATACTGCATTCAAATAAAGAATGTTAGCATAAAATACCATTTCTTCATCATTTGTAAAGTAGGTTATTCTCACTTTGAGGAAAATGTATTTTAGAAAACTCTCCAACATGAGTTTTGAGGAATAATAAAATATCTAAGGTTAATTGCCAAAATGCTAAGAATGTAAAATGTGGAGGTATAATTTGGCAGTCTCTACTAGAATAACTCTTGTATTGCAGGTTTTATCTAAAATATGTTGAATAGATGCATTGTTTCTACTGCTTTTTCCATTACCATATTCCTGACATATTGTTGTTTGCTTGGTTGCTAAATTGTGTCTGACTCCTTTTCAACCTCATGAACTGTAGCCTCCCAGGCTCCTTTGTCCATGGGATTTCCCATGCAAGAATATTGGAGTGGGTTGCCATTTCCTTCTCCAGACATATTATGGTATCTACAACTCAATTTCTTTATGATCCTTAAATTACCTTTGCTTAAAGATGATTAAGCAAATTCCTCTTGATTTTGTTTCATTATTTCATTCAGGAAAACCAAGACACACCTGCTTCCGTGTGTCAAGCTTTTCATCTACTCAGACACAAAACAGTCAGGAGGCAGATGGACAAATGAAATCAAGTTTCAAACGAATTGCATTTAACATGTAAGAAAGTTCTCCTGTCACTGAAAATTCACCGATTACTGTCGTGGAGGCCTCACTTCTCAATTGTCCCCTATCTTGTTTTCACGGTTGAGAGAAGCTCATCTTTCTTAAGCAGATTTGGGAGCCCCCTGAGCACACAGCCATACAATTGACACGTGAGTCGATCTGCTGATATCTTAAAGCTCAGCCCATACTAATGGAAGGCATTCAAACAATCCTTTTCCACCCTTCACTTAACAAGCATAATAATAAATGAATATTTAAAGGATCAGCAAATATATTAACTGGAAATGAGTAGGTTTCATTTGTAACCAGTGCCTACAGGTTAATTAACAAGAAGGAGCTTTGGTGTTGAGATCAGGCTCCCTGATGCTCCCTGGGCAGGTGCCATGAAGAGCCAGTGAGTTCTGCCGGGTAATTACCAGGTACCAGCGTGCTCTTTGGTTGCTTAAAAAAGTGCTGCCTGCTATTTGCCTAAACCTATAAGCCATCATCTGTGATCCGCAGCAGCCATTAAGTGAGAAACATCTCCTCATTGGATACTTGGGCAAACAAATGAGACATCATGGTATTTAAGGAGCCAAATGGATATATTTGGATGTCAACTTTAAAGATCACTTTTTCAATAATGGAGCATTGGACAGAAACATGTGGTACTAAGTGAAAGAGGAAACACTGAGGTATTTAAATAAAAATGAAACTAGGCATATGTAATAGTTGAAGCAGCATATTCTTCAACAACTTTTGGTTCTAAAACCTTCGAGGGGTTAGCAGACTTAATAGAATATAGAAACTTAACTTGTCCCGTTGGATATGATTGAGTCACCTTAGTCTTATTAATTCTAACCATCCATACACATCAGGGAAGGGGCGATGAAGAAGATAGTGGAAATTCTCTCACAGTGGAAGGGTGAGATTCTAGCAAATAGGCAACAGTTTCTTTAGGGCATGAGTTACTAATTAGTTCTACCAAAAAAAAAAATAGCTAATTACTGAAAATGATATATCAGCACACACAAAAAAGTATTCTTAAACCTAGAGATAACCTTCTATCGCAAACTAATTGATCTAGAAGTTTTAAAAATGTACCACTTGAAATGCCTCTGTAAGCATAGTAATAGTTCCAGGAGCAATAAACCTTCTAAAGGCACCACTGAGTTAGTTCAATTAATTGTCTGATTAGAAGAATCTCCAAAACTTTGAGGAAGCTCTTGATTTTATAGTTAAGGATCTTCTGGGCATTTAGTTGCTTACATTCAACAATGTTGTCTAACTGCTTTGCATAATTGGTAGAGTTAAAAGGCTATTCTACTACATTAAAAAACACAATTATAAATGTATGAGTTTCCCCAGTCAGAAGGTACTGATTTTTTTTTTTTTCCTGATGCCAAAATAACAGTATTTACAAATGTTTTCATGAACTGTGAGAAGCTAGTGCTGACTGTGTTCTAATGTGGGATTAGGTCAACAGCTCTCTTGAAAGAACGAAAACCAACCCAGGGCCAAACAGGCAGACAGGCCTAATTAAGCACCCCAGAGGAAAGAAGCTCTCAGAGAACTTCGAGGGACTTGACCCCTGCTTTGTACTTCACCAGGTTTCTCTTTACCTTTGCCACTTTCCTCTGGATTTATTATTTTTTAATGAATTATTTAAACCTGGCCATTTCACATCTACAATTAGTTTTCAAAGAGAAGACAACAGGAGAAAATAATCACAAGTTACCCAGCTTGAGAACGGCTCCAGTTTTGGGGCAGGACGTGAAAGGCCTGGCCTTGCATCAGAGCCCGCCCTTGGTGGTAGCTTCCCAAACCCCCTTTTGTTTTAAGTCCCTTAGATTCAGTCTTCATGTCAGTCTAAACCTCTATTTCCAACAGGGAGGACATGCAAATATCAAAGAGTCAATTTTCTAGGTTATCTACCTGTGTTCCTTTTATGCACACAGATGGGAATTAATGATCATATTGTAGGAAAAAATAACCTGTGCAAAATGGTATATATTATTCATTATCATTAAGGAGTAAGGATCTATTGAAAAACGGACCTACTAGTACCACTGTGCTGTGCTAAGTCACTTCAGTTGTGTCCAACTTTTTTCAACCCTATGGACCATAATCCCCCAGACTCCTCTGTCCATGGGATTCTCCAAGCAAGGATAATGGGGTGGGTTGCCATCCCCTCCTCCAGGGGATCTTCCTGACTCAGGGATCAGACCTGTGTCTCTTATGTTTCCAGCTTTGGCAGGCAAGTTCTTCACCACTAACCCCACCTGGGAAGCCCACTAACCACTTGCAAAAAGTAATGTGCTTAATCATTTTATCCTAATCATGCTTCCCCCTTCAGCACACAGAACCCCTTTAGTAGGGCAAGCCCTCCAAAAATCTCAGTATCCTGACTCCTTATTTCTTATCACAGAACTATTCAGCTTGAATAGGCATCAAGAGACCATCAGATTCATCTTTCTGCCCTCAGGTAAGACCACACTCTGCTAGAACTCATAATGTATGTGTGCTAAATTGGTTCAGTCATGTCCGACTCTTTGTGACTCTATGGATCATAGCCTGCCAGGCTCCTCTGTCCATGGGATTCTCCAGGCAAGAATACTGGAGTGGGTTGCCATGCCCTCCTCCAGGGAATCTTCCCAACCCAGGGATGAACATGAGTCTCTTTTTCCTCCTGCATTGGCAGGCAGGTTCTTTACCAATAGGAATACCTGGGAAGCCCAGGAACTCACGGTACTGTAATATAATACCACAGAAAGTGTTTTATCCACCACACTGAAAACTTTTCCAGGGTACAAGCTGAAGCCCAACCATTAATTTGGCATGTAACAGATCTCTAAAAATATCTGTATATGAAATAACTAAAACCCTAACCATGCAAAATATCTTTTTTTAAGGAAATATTTGAGGGAGAAGGACTTTAAAATTTACTGACAAGTCCTTTCTGCCCATTTTGATATTTCACAAGATTCCCTCTGGAATATTCTTTCCAGTGAATCAAACAGCAATTTTCACTTCATTGTTATTAGCCCAGTGGAAAAAATATCTCGAAAATTTTCTAAACCACATGCAGACTCAATAGTTCCACTCATATTTAAAATTGGGGAAAATTCATTAATCTCTTGTATGGGTTAGACATGACTAGAAAGAGTTGTATTTGTATAACACTGGAACTATAAAAGATTATAAATTGGCATTTATTAAAGAGCTCCCCTGGTAGCTCAGCTGGCAAAGAATCCATCTGCAATGCGGAAGACCCCGGTTCTATTCCTGGGTTGGGAAGATCCCCTGGAGGAGGGCACGGCAATCCACCCTAGTATTCTTGCCTGAAGAATCCCCATGGACAGAGGAGCCTGGTGGGCTGCAGTCCATAGGGTCACAAAGTCAGGCATGACTGAGCGACTAAATACACACACACACATGCAAAGAGCTACCATTTGCCAGGTACTCAACAAAAGACTGTTACTGTTATTGTCAGACTGTTACTCTGACAATATTACAAAATAAATTTGGGGGCTGGTGTATGGGGATGATCCGGAGGGATGATGTGGGGTGGGAGGTGGGAGGGGGGGTTCATGTTTGGGAGTTCGTGTACACCCGTGGCAGATTCATGTCAATGTAAGCCAAAACCAATAGAGTGCTGTAAAGTAAAATAAAGTAAAAAAAAAAAAAAAAAGAAGAAGAAGAAAGAAAGAAAAAGCAGAGACATTACTTTACCAACCAAAAAAAAAATAAATAAATAATTTTTGCCCTCTCCAACTGACAGACATGGAGACTGAAACCCAGGGAGGCTAGATGACTTTCCCAAGGTCACACAACAAGGAGGGGGAGGAGCAGAGGAGCCAGCTACCAAGGCTGCACCGGATGCCGATTATCTGACTATGCCTCGGCCGCCACTTGCAGCCAGTTTCTTCTCTGTGATTAAATAAAGTCTGAATTAAGGTTAGACTTTTCTTTTCTAAGTTAGAGGCTAGAATCTACAAGTGGTTATGACCACAGCCACTTTAACTACAGTGAGAAGCAGGGCAGCGGGCCCAAATCAACTGTCCCTCTTTCATCCACAATTTAGTTGTTGTTTGGTTGCTAAGTCATGTCTGACTCTTTTCGACCTTATGGGCTGCAGCATGCCACGCTTCCTTGTTTTTCACCATCTCCCATGATCCAGCGGAGTCCCCATAATACTATACTGGGGCCACATAAGCAGAGAATTGAGATAATCGAAATGCCAGGATATTTTGACTTCTTCATAAGGAGGATGAAACAGGACTCTTTCCTTGGGGCCTCCAGAATGAACCTGTGACCCTTGGCAAGAGACAGGGTCCTACCACCAGCATCTGCCACACAAGAGCCAGCGTGTGGGGCCCTGTCACTACTGACCAACTTTTTCCTGGTGATGACAAGTCTCTAGTCGCGTCTCTGCTCATTAGTGCTTACACATGAGGATGTGACAGAAAAAGGAGAAAAATCCAATCGGCTCAGTTTAAATTTTTCCCTATTTGCTAGTGAAACAAAACGAAAATGGTGTTTCCAAACCTGGACTTGAAAACCAATGGTTTATCTGACAAGTTCATGGAATAGTAATAGTCACGTAACCATTACTGTTATTTAAGGCTTTGACAATCTCAGGTTGAAATCTGATATGTTCGCAGAAGCTCTCTGAAAGCCATCACTAGAATACCTGAACTTTTTGAAGTGAAATTTCAGGAAGACCAAGGGTTTCTGACAAGTTCATGGAATAGTAATAGTCACGTAACCATTACTGTTATTTAAGGCTTTGACAATCTCAGGTTGAAATCTGATATGTTCGCAGAAGCTCTCTGAAAGCCATCACTAGAATACCTGAACTTTTTGAAGTGAAATTTCAGGAAGACCAAGGGTTTCTGACAAGTTCATGGAATAGTAATAGTCACGTAACCATTACTGTTATTTAAGGCTTTGACAATCTCAGGTTGAAATCTGATATGTTCGCAGAAGCTCTCTGAAAGCCATCACTAGAATACCTGAACTTTTTGAAGTGAAATTTCAGGAAGACCAAGGGTTTCTGACAAGTTCATGGAATAGTAATAGTCACGTAACCATTACTGTTATTTAAGGCTTTGACAATCTCAGGTTGAAATCTGATATGTTCGCAGAAGCTCTCTGAAAGCCATCACTAGAATACCTGAACTTTTTGAAGTGAAATTTCAGGAAGACCAAGGGTTTCTGACAAGTTCATGGAATAGTAATAGTCACGTAACCATTACTGTTATTTAAGGCTTTGACAATCTCAGGTTGAAATCTGATATGTTCGCAGAAGCTCTCTGAAAGCCATCACTAGAATACCTGAACTTTTTGAAGTGAAATTTCAGGAAGACCAAGGGTTTCTGACAAGTTCATGGAATAGTAATAGTCACGTAACCATTACTGTTATTTAAGGCTTTGACAATCTCAGGTTGAAATCTGATATGTTCGCAGAAGCTCTCTGAAAGCCATCACTAGAATACCTGAACTTTTTGAAGTGAAATTTCAGGAAGACCAAGGGTTTCTGACAAGTTCATGGAATAGTAATAGTCACGTAACCATTACTGTTATTTAAGGCTTTGACAATCTCAGGTTGAAATCTGATATGTTCGCAGAAGCTCTCTGAAAGCCATCACTAGAATACCTGAACTTTTTGAAGTGAAATTTCAGGAAGACCAAGGGTTTCTGACAAGTTCATGGAATAGTAATAGTCACGTAACCATTACTGTTATTTAAGGCTTTGACAATCTCAGGTTGAAATCTGATATGTTCGCAGAAGCTCTCTGAAAGCCATCACTAGAATACCTGAACTTTTTGAAGTGAAATTTCAGGAAGACCAAGGGTTTCTGACAAGTTCATGGAATAGTAATAGTCACGTAACCATTACTGTTATTTAAGGCTTTGACAATCTCAGGTTGAAATCTGATATGTTCGCAGAAGCTCTCTGAAAGCCATCACTAGAATACCTGAACTTTTTGAAGTGAAATTTCAGGAAGACCAAGGGTTTCTGACAAGTTCATGGAATAGTAATAGTCACGTAACCATTACTGTTATTTAAGGCTTTGACAATCTCAGGTTGAAATCTGATATGTTCGCAGAAGCTCTCTGAAAGCCATCACTAGAATACCTGAACTTTTTGAAGTGAAATTTCAGGAAGACCAAGGGTTTCTGACAAGTTCATGGAATAGTAATAGTCACGTAACCATTACTGTTATTTAAGGCTTTGACAATCTCAGGTTGAAATCTGATATGTTCGCAGAAGCTCTCTGAAAGCCATCACTAGAATACCTGAACTTTTTGAAGTGAAATTTCAGGAAGACCAAGGGTTTCTGGTTAGTGTACGTGGACTAAGAGAAAGGAACAGTCCATGAACTGTGAGAGTAGCAAGAAGTCAGGCTGCAGTGGGGTCAGTGAGCTCCTGTCTCAACAGCCTGTTGCCTCAGTGGCCTCTGAAGCAGCCAGTTGGAGGATGAACTGCTCTTTCCTACTCTGAAGTCCATGATTGCATGAGCTTCTAGTAGTTGAGGGCTTCCCAGGTGGTACTAGTGGTAACCCTCCTGCCAATGCAGGAAATGAAAGAGACTCGGGTTCAGTCCCTGGGTTGGGAAGATCCCCTGGAGGAGGGCAGGCAGCCCACTTCAATATTCTTGCCTGGAGAATCCCATGGACAGGAGCCTGGCGGGCTACAATCCATAGGGTCGCAAAGAGTCGGACAAAACTGAAGGGACTTAGCACAAATTTGCATAGGAGTTGGACTCTGTCAGACCCAAATCTCTTAGGTCACCATCTTTATGGATAAAAAGGGAAAAAGAGATGAGAATAAAATATGATTAGGGCAGGACTGGATGGCACTCCAAATCCTCCAGTGGCTTCACATTCATCTCAAAGGGAAAGTGGAGGTTTTATGCAATCTCCCTTCCCTGCCCATGTTCCTCTCTAAGCCCAGACCCTGCTCCTCTCCCCAGTCATGTGCTTTTCCAGAGGATTTGCCCCATTGTTGTGCCCAAAATGTGCCCCATACATTCACATCTTAGGGTTTAACACTGGTTGTTTCAGCCGCTGGGATGTTTTTCCCATTAATATCTGAATGACCCACTCCCTCCTCTCCTTCCAGTCTTTGTTCAACTTTGCTTCACACATAGTAGGCACTGAATTAACATTTATTGAATAAGTAAATGAATAAATGGTTGGATTGATAAACGCCAGTTATTCATTGAATGAGGTTAGTACGAAGCTATTATGCTAAGCACATTGGAAATACAAAGCTGATTTAGACCTGCAGGGAGCACTTATATAACAGTGACTTCAACCTGTATAAACATACCATTTTGTAGAAGAAATGACAGCTTCCTAAGAGATGTGCAGCATGACGGGGTTTTTATAAGGTCTTATTCAAGAACAGATTCTTCAAAATGAAGTTATGAGAATTAAAAGGGTTAAGATTGTGCACAATGAGGAGAAATTAGCAAAGACCTCAGGAAGCAGGTGGTATTTGAGTTGAGGCATGGGGAAGACTGGATTTGTCCATGTTGAGTTGAAGCCAGTGTGAAAGTGAGAAGGATTTTACCAGGTGGAGAAAGTAGCAAGGATGAAATCATCCAAGGATCTGATGACTGGTGAGCAAGCTATTTGTTTTTGCTGAAGCATAAAGAATATAAATGGTAAATTGATTTACAGTTGGAGAGAGCTTTAAATGGTAAAGGCAAGTATAGTCTTAAGCTGAATAGTCTGGGCTGTCGTGTATAGGGTGGTCCTGAGTCAGGGAGGCCAGACACAAATGAGGAAACTTTTGCCAGTGGTCCAGAAAGGAAGGCAGGTAGCGGGGCTAAAAGGTAGTGAAAGGTAGTAACAGTGGAAATGCAAAGAATCAGTGAACAAAGATTATGGAAATCATTTTTAAAAGGAAACTAATTATGGAATGTATGGGAGGTACGGTAAGAAAAGATAGTAACTCACATGTTCTACTTATTAACTCCTCCCATCATAATTTAGGAACTAACCTGGTGGCTCAGCAGTAAAGAATCTGCTTATAATGCAGAAGACACAGGAGACACTGTGAGTTTGATCCCTCGGTCAGGAAGATCCCCTGGAGAAAGGAATGGCAATCCACTCCAATATTCTTACCTGGAGAATCCCAAGGACAGAGGAGCCTGGAAGGCTACAGTCTGTAGGAACGCAGAGTCTGACACGACTGAAACGACCGAGCTGGCACACATGTAGGGGTATTTATAGATGTTGAAATGAACTAAAAAAATTAAATTATAATGGCATGTGTGCTCAGTCGTGTCTGAGTCTTTATGACCCTATGGACTGTAGCCCACCAGGCTCCTCTGTCCATGGGATTTGTCAGGCAAGAATACTGGAGTGGCTTGCTATGCTCTCCTCCAAGGGGTCTCCCCAACCCAGGGATCGAGCCCACAACTCCTGCACTGCAGGCAGATTCTTTACTGCTGAGTCACCAGGGAAGCCCAAATACCACCACACTTCAAAGCAAGTCACTTGTTCATTCTGCCACTCCTTAAAGCAAATAAGTGAGACACGAACAATTGTGGAATGAATTTGGCTTGATTCTGAGCTGTGATTTCAAGGAACAGCAATCTGAGCAGGAGATAAGAGGGGCCAGGAGGTGTCTCCATCTAGACTGATTCATGTATGGAGGAAGACCCCATAACGAGGGGCGACTATGAGAGCCTAAGAGCGAATGGAAGAAGGTAAAGTGGCCCTGACGTGGCATTTTTTAATCTGCATTTTACACACAAGGAAATTGAGCCTTAGCATCCTTAAATTGCATGAACTTGTGTAGCTGGGAAGTAGCTACTTAAGGATCTAATTCAAATGTTGATTCCAAATCTTATGGGTGTATCTACTAGAGAAGTTGGTCATTTTTCTAATTCAGTTTAGTTCAATTCAGTTGCCTGGTCATGTCAGTCATGCGGCCCCATGGACTGCAGCACACAAGGTCTCCCTGTCCATCATCAGCTCCCGGAGCCTGCTCAAACTCATGTCCATCAAGTCGGTGATGCCATCCAACCGCCGCACCCTCTGTCATCCGTTTCTCCTGTCTTCAGTCTTTCCTAGCATCAGGGAAATTCTAATTACCAACTGAACGTAAAAGGACATACTATGTTCTTTGGGAAAATCTAAACAACCATGATTTTTTTTTAAATTTTATTTAATTATTTATCTTTTTTACTGTGCCACACAACTCATTGGATCTTAGTTTCTTTGGGAAAATCTAAACAACCATGATTTTTTTTTCAAATTTTATTTATTTATTTTTTTTTACTGTGCCACACAACTCATCGGATCTTAGTTCTCATTTGATCTTAGGGATCAAACCCACACCCCCTTCAGGGGAAGTGCAGAGTCTTAACCACTGGACCACCAGGGAAGTCAAGTGTTCCCCCTTGCTGACCTTTACAGTAAAAATATACTTTAAAAAAGCATGGTAATATATGAATTTTACGGTGAAAATTATATTCTCTATGAGATAGCTTTCAAACACCATGAAATAAAATACTACATGACTTAGAACTAGAGGCTATTAACCTAGTTAGTGTACTAAGCATGAAATATAAATGATTATACTATATGGCAAAAAAAAAATAATTGAAAATAATAGCTAGCTACATTTCAGAATTATACAAATGATGAAATTATTTTATCTTATAAATGTTAAGATAACAGGAATATTGTTTAATAAATGGATTAAAAAGGTGAGTTTTAGGGAATCCTATCATTTCAATATTACTTTGCTAGAACTGGGCGTAAACCTTTGAGTATAGTTTAAGTTGGCTACTTTGGGGCTGGCTATGGAGAGATGAAGTTTGCCCGACATTTCTCTGTGGTTTATTTCAAGTATTTTCTCTGTCCGCTAACTTAGCATAGACAACAGGCTCAGGAATTCCAGGGAGAGGTTAAGAGGACTGCAAATATATATAAAGCAGACCAACCACTGCTTACAGTTGTCTTTAGTGAAAAAAAGTGAACGTGTTAGTCGCTCAGGTGTCTGACTCTTTGTGACCCCATGGACTATAGCCCATCAGGCTCCTCGGTCCATGAAATTCTTCAGGCAAGAATACTGAAGAGGATAGCCATTCCCTTCTCCAGGGGAGCTTCCTGACCCAGGGATCTAACTCCTGAATAGGGCTTATGAATAGGTCCCCTGCATTGCAGGTGGATTCTTTATCATCTCAACCACTAGTGAAGAAATGAGGCTCAAATTTAAGTATCAAAAACAAAAAGAAAAAAGCCATGGAGCCCACAAAAAGGAGAGCAGAAACCACACTTTTTTTTTCTGGGGGCGGGGGAGTCATGTGCAACTGTCCTAAGACAGTCATGGAATAAGGAAATGATCATTAAACAAAGGAATAAATTACACAGGGGATTCTTCTAAGAGACAAATCTAAACATGACACCAGGGACTCCCCACTACCAAGTGGTAGAATTCAAATTCTATAGCAGGGTAGTGGGGTCCATCCCAGCCTGGCCCATGTGCAGTTGCATCAGTTCAGTTCAGTCGCTCAGATGTGTTCCACTCTTTGCGACCCCATGAGCCACAGCACGCCAGGCCTCCCTGTCCATCACCAACTCCTGGAGGCCACCCAAACCCATGTCCATTGAGTCAGTGATGCCATCCAACGATCTCATCCTCTGTCGTCCTCTTCTCCTCCTGCCCTCAATCTTTCCCAGCATCAGGGTCTTTTCAAATGAGTCAGCTCTTTGCATCAGGTGGCCAAAGTATTGGAGCTTCAGCTTCAACATCAGTCCTACCAAAGAGCACCTAGGACTGATGTCCTTCAGAATGGACTGGTTAGAACTCCTTGCAGCCCAAGGGACTCTCAAGAGTCTTCTCCAACACCACAGTGAAAAAGCATCAATTCTTCGGCTCTCAGCTTTATTTATAGTCCAACTCTCACATCATACGTGACCACTGGAAAAACCACACCCTTGAGTAGACGGACCTTTGTTGACAAAGTAATGTCTTTGCTTTTGAATATGCTATCTAGGTTGGTCATAACCTTCCTTCCAATGAGTAAGCGTTTTTTAATTTCATCTCAGCTTTCTTTATAGTCCAACTCTCACATCATACGTGACCACTGGAAAAACCACACCCTTGAGTAGACGGACCTTTGTTGACAAAGTAATGTCTTTGCTTTTGAATATGCTATCTAGGTTGGTCATAACCTTCCTTCCAATGAGTAAGCGTTTTTTAATTTCATGGCTGCAGTCATCATCTGCAGTGATTTTGGAGCCCCCCAAAATAAAGTCAGCCACTGTTTCCACTGTTTCCCCATCTATTTGCCATGAAGTGATGGGACCAGATGCCATGATCTTAGTTTTCTGAATGTTGAGCTTTAAGCCAACATTTTTACTCTCCTCTTTCACCTTAATCAAGAGGTTCTTCTTCACTTTATGCCATAAGGATGGTGTCATCTGCATATCTGAAGTTATTGATATTTCTCCTGGCAATCTTGATTCCAGCTTGTGCTTCCTCCAGCCCAGCGATTCTCATGATGTACTCTGCATTTAAGTTAAATAAGCAGAGTGACAATGTACTCTTGATGTACTCCTTTTCCTATTTGGAACCAGTCTGTTGTTTCATGTCCAGTTCTAACTGTTGCTTCCTGACCTGCATATAGGTTTCTCAAGAGGCAGGTCAGGTGGTCTGTTATGCACATCTCTTTCAGAATTTTCCACAGTTTATTGTGATCCATACAGTCAAAGGCTTCAGCATAGTCAATAAAGCAGAAATAGATGTTTTTCTGGAACTCTTGCTTTTTCCATGATCCAGTGGATGTTGGTAATTTGATCTCTGGTTTCTCTGCCTTTTCTAAAACCAGCTTGAACATCTGCAAGTTCACGGTTCACGTACTGCTGAAGCCTGGCTTGGAGAATTTTGAGCATTACTTTACTAGCGTGTGAGATGAGTGCAATTGTGTGGTAGTTTGAGCATTCTTTGGGATTGCCTTTCTTTGGATTGGAATGAAAACTGACTTTTTCCAGTCTTGTGGAC
>SJYX01002129.1:25743-43774 GCA_006410675.1 Oreotragus oreotragus | reverse complement strand
ACAGCAATTTTGCTTTTTTGCATTTCCTTTCCATGGGGATGGTCTTGATCCCTGTCTCCTCTACAATGTCCTGAACCTCCATCCATAGGTTCATCAGGCACTCTATCTATCAGATCTAGGCCCTTAAATCTATTTCTCACTTCCACTGTATAATCATAAGGGATTTGATTTAGGTCATACCTGAATGGTCTAGTGGTTTTCCCTACTTTCTTCAATTTAAGTCTGAATTTGGCAATAAGGAGCTCATGATCTGAGCCACAGTCAGCTCCTGGTATTGTTTTGGCTGACTGTATAGAGCTTCCCCATCTTTGGCTGCAAAGAATATAATCAATCTGATTTCGGTGATGACCATCTAGTGATGTCCATGTGTAGAGTCTTCTCTTGTGTTGTTGGAAGAGGGTGTTTGCTATGACCAGTGTGTTCTCTTGGCAAAATTCTATTAGCCTTTGCCCCGCTTCTTTCCGTATTCCAAGGCCAAATTTTCCTATTACTCCAGGTGTTTCTTGACTTCCTGCTTTTACATTCCAGTCCCTGATAATGAAAATGGCATCTTTTTTGGGTGTTTGTTCTAAAAGGTCTTGTAGGTCTTCATAGAACCATTCAACTTCAGCTTCTTCAGCATTACTGGTTGGGGCATAGACTTGGATTACTGTGATATTTATTGAATGGTTTGCTTTGGAAACGAATAGAGATCATTCTGTCATTTTTGAGATTGCATCCAAGCACTGCATTTCAGACTCTTTTGTTGACCATGATAGCTACTCCATTTCTTCTAAGGGATTCCTGCCCACAGTAGTAGATATAATGGTTATCTGAGTTAAATTCACCCATTCCAGTCCATTTTAGTTTGCTGATTCCTAGAATGTCAATGTTCACCTTTGCCATCTCTTGTTTGACCACTTCCAATTTGCCTTGATTCATGGACCTGACATTCCAGGTTCCTATGCAATATTGCTCTTTATAGCATTGGACCTTGCTTCTATCACCAGTCACATCCACAACTGGGTCATGCTCAGTAAATCTTTAATCCAGTTTTCTGCTGATGGGTGGGGCTGTGCTCCCTCCCTATTAGTTGTTTGGCCTGAGGTGGCCCAGTTCTGGAGTCTGCAGTCTCTATGGTAGGGCTACAGGCTCTATGGTAGACCTCCAAAAGGACTTATGCCAACACCCCATGCCTCCCAGGACTGCTGCTGCCAGTGCCCCTGTCCTCTCTCTGCTTGATTTGTTCAGTCTCAGATTAAAAAAAAAGTTATTATTGGAGTATAAATGCTTTACAATGTGGTGTTACTTTCTGCTGTACAACAAAGTGAATCAGCAAAAAAAAAAAAAAATACTCATGGATGATTGCCAGATTATTTACAGAATGATTAAATAAAGTTCTAGTGTTAATCCTGGACTTCTACCATTTACTCTTTTCCACATTTGTTCTGATTCTTTCTTTGGTCTTTAAAAAATTACTTCTCATTATTGCTAATTTGTATTTACTCTACAGATATCCTTTCTTCTAATAATTTAAAGATTATTAAAAATAGTCTATTTCAGTGACTTTTTGAAATATGTTTATTGTTGTATTTGTTCCAATTATGACATACCAAAAAAAGTAACTTTGGGCTTGTAGGGGGAGAACAATGGAAGAGCCCCACTTTTAAATGACCTGTCTTATGTTGGTTTGTACAACAGTTTATATTTGATTTGGTGACAGCAGACATCAAATAAAGTATACAGAAATGGAATCTCAGAGAAAGATTATGTTAACAGCAATTTCCAACTCTATGAGAAAGTGCATAAATTCATGGGCTGGCAAGGAAAAAATTGTCTCCCTTGACTCTTTTGTGGTATAATGAGGACCTTCTACATATTTTAAAAATGAAGCCATTAGAAGCTAGCAACAAAAAGGGATCATTTATATTTTTATGAATGGATATTTTAAATTATTTTCCAAGTTATATAGGATTTTAATATTTCTGTACCTTCATTTTTCAGCCTCCTCTGGAGGAGATGTACAGTTCTTTCTGAATTAAAAGGATGTATAGAAATGCAAATATTGCAGATTGTAAAATGGTACAAAAAGACTGTCTGCTAAATTGAGTTCAAGGCTATAGGGTACATTGTCTGTATGCTTAGACAATAGAGAACTGGAAGCTAACAAAAAAAGAAGAGAGATTTAGGTAAAGAACTTAATACAGAGAAGCAGGAATGGATACATAGTTTAATAAAAATGAATTTGTATAGAAATCAGACATCAGATTGTTCAATTAAATTATCTACCAATGGTATATACTTTTTTTACTTTCAAACTGTACCAGCTGTATAAAACAGCATTCTGTATTTCAAATGTGGGACACTGTGAGAGATCCAAATATAGGCTATAGTACAGGAAGGAATTCATGGCATACATAATATATTAAGAAAAAATTCAGTGTCAGTCGGGGTATGTGTACTGATTTAGGAGTTCTACATATGTAAATCAGGCTTATGTTATGAGAATTATTAAGATTATGCTAACAGAGGAGGATCATTTTAAAACTTGTCAGAGGTCTCATTTGAAGGGAGAAGGTGACAACATGGATTAGAAGGAAGAGTGATTAGATCTAGGGAGTGCTGATAAGGTTTGGAAAGAGTGAATACTAGTTTATCTAGAATAAGTTGGGAGAGGGAGCTAGAATAGCAGTACCTCTATTTCTATTGTCTCAAGTAGTTTGATGGCTTTTGTTCATTTTCCTAGACAATCGCTGGAGGCAGTTTAAAACTGTGCCTAAACACAGTACATATCACTTGGGGATAATTTGTTGAAGAAAATGAAGGCAGTATAAAATGTACAGTAAGGCAAACGGTCCATGGACTTATTACCTGAAGGGAAGAAAATAAATGGGAAGTCCATCCAGGAATCTCATTCTGCATTAATGTCTTTAAGGTATGTGATCCTTCTCATCACAAGGAGAAATTTTTTTCTTGTCTTTCATTATGTCTGTCTGCGATGATGGATGTGTTTGGGGTCATCATTTCATAATATATGTGAATTAAACCACCATGCTGGATGCCTTAAACTTATACAGTGATGTATGTCAATTATTTCTTAATAAAATAAGGGGAAAAGATATTATGCAAACAGTGCTACTCACTTAACAAAACTCTGTTCTAGGAATCATACTACTCTAGGATTGATAAAGTGATAGCTTGTTAGAGTGAATGAAACTACACATCCAAATGATACAATCTCTCAGCTTATGTGGGACAATTTAGCTATTTTATTAAAATGGTAATCAACAGAAACTTTGGAACAACTCATCTTGGGGTCATTTGGATTTGAGCTAGTTGATCCATCTGAAGGTGAAGGTGAAGTCGCTCAGTCATGTCCGACTTTTTGCGACCCTGTGGACTGTAACCTACTAGGCTTCTCCGTCCATGGGATTCTCCAGGCAAGAATACTGGAGTGGATTGCCATTTCCTTCTCCAGGGGATCTTCCCGACCCAGGGATTGAACCCGGGTCTCCCGCATTGGAGGCAGACGCTTTAACCTCTGAGCCACCAGCGAAGCCAGTTGATCCATCTAAGAAGTAACATATAGTCTTAGTTTCTAATAAACTTTCTGTGATATATTCAGAGAGATATAGTCAAGACTCAAACCACTGATCCCCATATTATTCAACATACACTGGACTTCTGAACTGCATGAATTATTGTGCTAAGAACAGTGGGATAGTTTCTTTTTTGTGTTAATATTTTTTTATTCCTGATTTTAATACTATAGTAATAATCAGTCATTCGTTTGAAACTATTTTCTGTGGGGCAGAAGGAAGCAAAAAAGGGAACGAATGATATGGTGAATTCCAGTCAACCAGCAGTAAAATAATGACAGTGGGGGTACTCTCTTAAGGGCAAGAAACTTGCCTATTTTTTCTAACATTGTATCTCCAGCATCTGGCATAAGGTATACAGTATATACAAAGTACAAAGTGAAGTCGCTCAGTTGTGTCCGTCTCTTTGCTACCCCGTGGACGGTAGCCTACCAGGCTCTGGGTCCATGGGATTTTCCAGGCAAAAATACTGGAGTGGGCTGCCATTTCCTTCTCCAGGAGATCTTCCCAACCCAGGGATCGAACCTGGGTCTCTTGCATTGCAGACAGATGCTTTACTGTCTGAGCCACTAGGGAAGACATACAATATATAACATATACTTAATATATGCTTGTTGACCCATCAGTGAATGAATGACTGAATAAGGGAGGGGTGTGATAGACAAAGAGAAGTCATTATAATGCTCAGTCGTGTCGACTCTTTGCAACCCCATGGACTGTGGCTACCAGGCTCCTCCATCCATGGGATTTTCCAGGCAAGAGTACCGGAAGGGGTTGCCATTTCCTTCTCCATGGGATCTTCCCAACCCAGGAATTAAACACACTGCACATTGTAGGCAGATGCATTACCCTCTGAGCCACCAGGGAAGCCCTAATTAAAATGCCAGACAAAGTGAAATAATTGGTGTAAGCTTAGTACTGTGGATACCAAGAGAAAGGTACAGTTAGTCCCAGCTTGGGTGATGTTGATCAAGAAAGGCTTCAGGTATAACATAACATTTAAATTAATTCTTTTGGAACAAATAAGACAGTAAACACACACACAAAACAGGAGGTGCACTCGAGGCTATACTAACATCACAAAGATTGTAGCAATGTAAAAGTGTATGCCATTTTTAGGAATGCTGAGAATGCAGGGTGGTTGGAAGGGTGTGGTGATGGATGTGACTGGAAAAGAAGGGCAATGCCAAGTCACATAAAGCTATAAATGTCCTACTAACAAGTTGCACTCCATTGAAGATTTTAGAAGAGAGCAAGGGTTTATTAAGCACTCAGTAAGTGCCTATGTTTTATACTGTAGGAATTATTTGCCTTTAAAGAAAATACAGAATTTGCAGGTAACTGTCATTTCCTTCAAGAATTATTTCTTAACCCAAGCCCATCAGATAGTCAGTTCAGTTGCTCAGTCATGTCCGACTCTTTGTGAGCCCATGGACTGCAGCACACCAGGCTTCCCTGTCCATCACCAACTCCTGCAGCCTACTCAAATTCATGTCCTTCATGTCAGTGATTCCATCCAACCATCTCATCCTCTGTCAGCCCCTTCTCCTCCCACCTTCAATCTTTCCCAGCATCAGGGTCTTTTCCAATGAGTCAGTTTTTCACATCAGGTGGCCAAAGTATTAGAACTTCAGCTTCAGCATCATTCCTTCCAATGAATACCCAGGACTGATCTTTAGGATGGACTGGTTGGATTGCCTTGCAGTCCAAGGGACTCTCAAGAGTATTATCCAATACCACAGTTCAAAAGCATCAGTTCTTCAGTGCTCAACTTTCTTTATAGTCCAGCTCTCACATCCATACTTGACTTCTGGAAAAAACATAGCTTTGACTAGACGGACCTTTGTTGGTGAAATAATGGCTCTGCTTTTTAATACACTGTCTAGGTTGGTCATAGCTTTCCTTCAACCCAAGCCCATGGCACTCTGTATTTTCTTCTTCATAGCATTTATCACAGTGTGTTACAATTTCTTGCTTAGTTTTTAGTTTCCAACACTGCACTGGGAGCTCACTAAATGCAGGAACAATGTCTACTTTGTTCATCCTTGTAATTCAGTGCTTGTTCATCAGTGCTTAGAACAGTGTCTGGCATATAGTAGATATTCAATAAGTATGTATTGAAAAATGAAAAAGAAATAAATGAGTACTGAATCATGTGATTGTTAATTTGCTGTATCTGCAAAATGCAGGGGAACCATTTTTAGTGCATTTCTATGGTAAGATGAAGGGAATTCATTTGTGAGACTGGAGAGTCTGTGTCCATTAAAGGTGAAAGACCCTTATAAAGATCAGGTCTTTGTAAGATAACAGGGACTCAGTTACAAACCCTGAGTTTCTGTTTAGTGTTGGGACTTCTCTGGGATGCTTTAAGTCTCAGAGTTACAGCCCAAAAAATGTTGGTAAATGGACTAGATCAGTTACCTATACAAACTGGAGGATTCTAGTAAATATTTGTTGAAGGCCTACATTTATTGTGGCAGATTATATTTTCCAGAATGACCCAGCCCACATATTTATTCCATCTCCTTTGTCAGTGAGAGGTGGAATCTGTTTTCTCTTTATCCTGAGATTGAGTGAATCTTTATAACTGCTTTCATGAGTAGAATACATTAGAAGTAAAGCTATGGGAATTCTGACTAGGTCACAAAAAATGATATGGCTTCTGCTGGCGTGTACTCTCTGTCTCTCTGGGCTCTTTCTTGGAATGATCACCTGTGGAGGCCAGCTACCATTGTGTAAGGAAGCCCAAACCTGCCCCTAAAGAGGCCACACAAAAAAATGCATGCGGAGAGGAACCAAGGGCCCTAACCAATAGTAAGAATGAACCACTGGACGTATGACTGAATGAACTTTCAGGTGACTCCCAGTTGTGGAATCTTCCAGCTGATACCTCAGATGCTGGAGCAACTACAAGCCCTCCACACTGTACCTTGTCTGAATTCCTGACCCACAGAAACCATGAGGGATAAGTTATTATCATTGTTATAAGAAACTAAGTTTTGTGCTAATCTGTAACTCAGCAATAGATAATGAATAATGGGCTTCCTTCTGGAATGGTGGCCTGCCTCCACAGGTGATCATTCCAAGAAAGAGCCCAGAGAAACAGAGACAGAGAGTACACTCAGCAGAAGCCACATCATTTTTTTCTGACCTAGCTAGAATAACCATGTGGCTTCCCTTGTGACTCAGGTGGTGAAGAATCTGCCTGCAATGCAGGAGACCTGGGTTTGATCCCTGGTTTGGGAAGATCCCCTGGAGAAGGGAAAGGCTACCCACTCCAGTATTCTGGCCTGGAGAATTCTATGTACTGTACAGTCCGTGGGGTCGCAAAGAGTTGGACACAACTGAGCGACTTCCACTCACTCTGTAGACCAGATCAGTGGCTAATAACTAAAAAAAAATCTTATATCCATCTGAAGATCTGAAAAGCTAAGATGGCTTCCGTTTTCCCTGCCTCCTGGTATTTGCTGCCTTGTATATTCTCTTCCTTTTGAACATGCGTAGTATATGTGGCTTTTGTATAACCAATAGAATATGGCAAAGTTGATGTGCTATCACTCTATGTTTTATTATAATTTATTTTATTATAAGACTCCTTCTTGCTATCAGACTGACTCTAGGGTCTTTCTCTCCTTGTTGCTTTTGATGAAGCCAGCTGCCACAAATCCTACAACCAGAAGGAAGTGAATTCTGCTAATAACCAGAGTAAACTAGGAAGGGGCCCTTCCCCAGTCAAATCTGGAGATGACAATGAAATGTTGCATGACACTTTGGTGGCAACTTCTCAGAGGATCCTGATAAGGCATGCATATACTTGACCAACAGATATAGTAAGAGAAATGTGTGTGCTGTTTTATTCCATTGAATTTCTGATAATTTGTTATATGGCATACAAAATGATTACCTTTCTGAGAAAAATGTACAGAGACTCATATTCACATAGAATTCTTATGCAACATTTTAAGTGATTATGGACCCCTGATTCCCATGAATGGATCCAAGGTTAAGAACCACTATTCTAGATTGTTTGCCCTATAGTCATAGGCAGAATTGTGCAAAGCTTAGAAGATTTTGTTTGTAATGTTTTATATTAAACATTTTAATTACTTGACTAGTAGTTCTCTACCTTATACTTGAGCATTATCTACTTCAGGATTGAATTTTCTCTACTTCTGCATCTTTGGAGGTGGATCATTTGTACAGTTTGATATTATTGTTCCACTCAGAAGGAATCCACCCCACCAGGCACTCTCTGCACCTTTTATCCCTCACTTTCTAGAGGCAAAACCAAGAGAAGATCAGCAGATTTCAATAAGCAGTAAACAGGGATGGCTGATAGAGTTAGGCTAATGAGCTAATCATTGAGTAAAGGCTAATGAACACAATTCAGTAAATGGTTTTTCCTATATTTCATTGGCAAGTAAAATGTAAGATACAACAAAGTTAATTCTTTTGATCATAATTAAAATGCAATACAAACAAAATATCTCTCTTTAACCTCATGGTTTAAGCAAATGTTTTCTTTACCATCTTTCTTCATTAATAATTGCTATGCTCTAATAAAATTAGAGGATGTAGAAAATAATACTTATTATGAATTCTCTACCATTGGCATGCAAACATCCTCATTAAAGCCAGTGATCTATGTTTTGTTGTTTCGAAAAATGTCTTTAATTCTTGCCTTTTTTTCTGACTATCCATTTCTTTCCTGAAGAAGCACAATCAAGCTCTGACAGTGTCAGATCCCATCTTTGATGGTCTGAAAGGAGGGGTCAATTTTTCTAAGGGACAAATAGAATTGTAGGGGGAGCTCCAAAGCATTGAGAAGCATAGGACACGTGTCAACTGCTTTCTGATTTGTCTTCCCCTTCAATTATACTGTTAAGGGTTAATCCAGGGAGAGCAGCAAATAAGTGTCTACAAGGCTCCCTGGAACCAGCTTCTGCACTCGGAACATCCGGCTCATGGAGATGTCCCATCTGCACCACACATGGGAAAGGCAGTGGGCATCTGGGCCAAGTGTGGATGGCATGGAAGGGTCTACTCGCTTGCTTGCTTGGTAAAATGATGGAGACGCAAGTCACATGTAGGTATGCCAAGTGACTTAGTCTTTCTCTACTTCCCCAATCACAAACAATTTGGCTTTGCCTATTAATTTTTGTAGGTACCATTAAAAGGAATACCATAGCTAATGTTATATCAGACCCAATTACGCTAGTGAACTGCTTCTATTTTTTTTCTTTCATGCTGTGGCATTTCCTTTCCCCTGAAAACACTCTTTCACTCAGTCTAGCAATTAACTGCTTGAACAGTATAATAAGGAAGCAATTAAGAGGTGACAGAGAAAAATTAACACTCCATTTCACATTAAAGGCTAAGTGAGTATCCTTGCCATTGTGAGTTAAATGTGTCTTTGAAAACCTGTAGTTTGGATGTATTTTCCTTTTGAATAAGGAACCCAGCTCCATGTTTTTTGTCTAGCATCCCAATCTGAAAATGGATGATAACTAATTGGGTGCTGTCTGCTTAAACAGGCTATATTAATTGCAGTTTGTTCTCCTGTAAGTGTCAAGGAAAACAAAATCTTTGTAATGTGTAGGCATAATGTACGGCTGCCTTCATTTGAATATGCAGGCCATGTCCTAGCGCAAATAAAGCAAACTCCTGGATGCAATGTTGCCATGGCAGGCAGTATTTGCATAATAAATAACAGCTATCATGAGACTTTCTTTATGAAGTTCTCTGTTGTGTTGTCAGCTGTAAGAGCCTCCACTAAAGCAGCCAATATTGAGGAAGTAGAGTGTGTTTTGCTTGCAAATGCAACATCCAAACTGGAGTCACTGTCAAGAATCCATTATTTCAGTGTTGCTGGCTAAATGGGATGAATTGTGTTAAGTGCATACAAGGGATACATGGTGAACTGTATCAGCATACATCCACAAGATGACAAGAATATGATTTAACTCTCAGACATTTGGCTGGATTAACTCAGGAACATATTAGCTTGGTTTTCTGTGTCAAGATCTTTCAGCACAATTGTGGTATCCACCATCCTAACAGAGGATGCTCTGTTATCACTTAAGTCTGGGTCAAACAAGTGAGAAAATCTCTCTTGCTTCTGGCGATAGTGATTGAAAAGGTATTTAAAGGGGAGTGGGGTTCTCAATAGCCTTATCCTGTGAGATTCTGTTCTTATGCTATATTAAGGCTACTAGAAGTTCCTTGATACTTATTTGTAGGCTTTTCTTTGGGCACTATATTAATTTACTTTAAGTCGCACAGGAGACTGGCAAATAAGTAGTTATTTTTCCATGGATTTTATATCTTCCTTCCTTTTCTCTACTTTCAGAAACTTTTCTTCACTGCATATTTCCTGAGACTCAGAAGGATGGTAGGTTTATTGTGTATGTGTGTGTGTTCCCCAACCATTAACTGAAGTTCATGAAATGTGATTAATAAGAGCCTTCCCTTACGTTGACTTACAATTCTGCCAATCTTTTTGGCCTCAATGAGACGCCAACCCTCCACACAGTCACAGTCACATCATCTATTTTTGTTCCCAAGAAAAGAAATCATGGCCACCATCATCATCACCTTGGCTACTATTTATTGTGTGCTTACGGCAC
This sequence comes from Oreotragus oreotragus, assembly GCA_006410675.1. NCBI lineage: Eukaryota > Metazoa > Chordata > Mammalia > Artiodactyla > Bovidae > Oreotragus > Oreotragus oreotragus. Next base: position 33,570 of record SJYX01002129.1, on the reverse strand, counting down.
TGGACACTGTGTTATAGTTTCTCATATAGTCCTCATTTGAGGCTTGAGAAAACTGAGTTTCTGAGTCTGGAGTCAGGATTTGAATTTTGTGCTGTTTTACTCCAAAGCTCCTGCTCTTTTTACCACTTAATGCCCCAAGGGCAGAATTTTTTTAAGTGAACATTAATGAGACCTTCCTTAAACAATGTCTATTTTAATGACTGCAAACAGCACTGTATTTTTTCTAAGCCCAATGAAAATAGCAATATTCATGACTCTAGGAAAGAAAGGTGCAACAAATCTGGAGCTGATTCTCACCTCTTTATAGCCTGATTTATAAGGGCAAAGAAGTTAGAAGTCTGCTCTAGATGGAGGCCTATTAGGTTGTCTTTATTTCCAAAAAAGAAAAAGAGAAAAAAAACTGACAGCAAAACCTCAACAACTCATTTTCAACTTTTAAGAGCTCAGAAAGGTAGTCTAAGCTATTAAAGACTATTTATTGTCTTTTTTTTTTTTTTAACATTTCATCATCCTAAATTTTCCTTGATCATGTGAGAACTTGCTGTTCAGGTGTCTTTATAGAGCAATTTTCTATAGCCAAGTTACACATCTTAAAATAATGACTTATAATGGAAATTGGGCATGAGGTGGCTGCAGCATTAGCTAAAGAGCACCATTAGAATATGCTGTATTACAAAAAAAAAATAAACACTTGGGTACTTCAGCTTTTAAAATAAAATCCTTAAAAGCAAGGCATCTGTGACAAATGCAGTAATAATATTTAATAATTGTGGAGAGAGTGGTGAAAATGGCAAAAAGTGACCAACCATTGGAGAACCTGGAAATGTTGTATAGTTAAGATCTGTCCTGAACCTCCCAAAAGGATTTAGGTATAAAAAAGAACCTCTTGCAACCTAGTTTTCTTTTTCTTCTTTGTGCTGCTATAATGTCTGATGTGCTGTAGGTTGGGAAGCAAGGTTTTTTCTTCTTTCAATATTTCTTTTAAATGAACACATTCTTTAAGTTATAGCATTGCCTATCCAATGAGGTCATTCTTGGATTATTGAAATTTCTTTCCTCTGCACATTGGTGGAGTTATATTACCAAAGATTCGGACTTTTTACTCTTGAAAATAAATCTTGCAAAAATAAAATCACTGTTCCTTTTTATTCTTCTGATAACATGCCAGTCCTTTGATGTGAAGCAATGACAAATTCATGTTTCATTATTAGGAAGTAGCTAGAATCTTTTACCACTAGTGGACTGGGCAGCATTTTCCCCAGTGTGGGCTCACCTACAATCAATTTCAATGAATGCTTTGAAATTTAACCGTAACAGTACTCATATTTAGAAGTATTGCTAGCCAGTCAGGAGCTTGCACAAATAAGCCCTTGATCTGAATGAGTGGAGGCAGAAAGGATGGAAAATGGAGAGCATATATGTATGCTCTTATCAAGTGACCCCACTTATGTCTGAAACCTCAAGTACCATATGCTTGTAGAGGTGTGTTTGTGGAGGGTGGAGTATTTAAAGATATGTGCCTAATAGTCTTCCAAATTTTTCAAGAGAGAGAAAGATCAGGATTCTGTGAAAACGTCATGGTTGTGGACTGAACGTTTGCCCCTGCAAAGTTCATATGTTGAAATCCTAATGCCCAATGTGACATATTAGGAAGAAGGGCCTTTGGGAGGTAATTAGGTCATGAGGGTAGAGTCCTCACGAGTGATTAGTGTCCTTATAGAAGAGACCCCAGAGACTCCTCATTTCCGTTCCACCACATAAAGACACAGAGAGAAGACATTCATCATCGAATGAGGGAGTAGGCTCTCACCAGAACCCAACAAAGCTGGCACCCTATATTGACTTCCAGCCTGCAGAACTGTGAGAAATGTATTTCTTTTTGTTATAAGCCACCCAGTCTATCAGGTATGTGTTAACAACAGCCCAAGCAGACTGAGAGTCGCCCCGTGAATGCCAAGTGGCAGAAGCTTATGGGACCTAACCCTTTTGTACATTTAATGCCTTCTAAAGAGGAGAGACTACTTTCTGATACTTGTTCTCCATTTGTCTGCAGTCTGTGGCCCTTGGCAATGCAGGGAGCCAGCAAGTCTCTTACTGCTTCTCACATTCTCTGCCTGGCTCTGGAGATAGCAGACACTCAAAGCTCACCATATCCATCACAAGAGGTTCTCTAAGAAATTCTCTCCACCAGTACCCCCAACTTACCCAAATTTGTCAAGGAAGTTGTTACCAGGACATTTTCTGTTAGATTTGTCCATTGCCACCATCACATTAAAGGTGAGGTCCCAAACACTTGCAGGTTAAAGATCCCCTTTTAAAAATGTCAGGTAACTGCGTATGATTTTATGATTGACAAAGTACAAAACACCTAAGTAAAACTATGACTCGTGAGTGTACAGCTGATCCTTGAACAACACAAGTTTGAACTGCGCAGGTCCATTTACACACTGATTTTTTTTCAGTAGGAAATACTACACTACTACACGACCTGCAGTTGGCTGTATCTGGAGATGCAGAACTGCATTATATGTAGAATTTTTTATCCAGCTCTGGCTGGATAAAAAAAGAACCCTAGCTTTTCAGCTTGTGTTTTCCTCAGCTACTAGTAGAGAGAAAAAACCAGGTCCTTTCTAGTGACGTTTCTCCACAGTCATCTACTTGTCCTACTTCCTTCCCCCATCACACTCATCCATGCTAGTCACTTTCTCTCCTAAATCCTACATTCTTTGGCATGTGCTCAGCCTAGGACAGGTTCCATTACCTTTTTTTCTCTTGATGTTCTAAGGTGAATTTAATTCTTTCAGACACTCCTTCCTAATCAAATACCTTTTAAAATGAATCTCATTGTACTTGCAACATCTCTGCCACCAGATCTGCTCAGTCCCCTTGGGGTGAGTGTGTGAGGGCAGTAAGGTCGAGGAAGAAGTGTTCATGCTTCTACCCCAGAGCCATCTTTAGGGCCCTCAGATCTCCTCTTCCCCTTTGTTCTCTTTCCTGCCAGTCAAATTCTGTCTCATTAAGATGAATATTTTCAAGTACCCACATTTACATAGAACATCCACAAGACAACTTTAGTCTACTGCAAAAAAAAAAAAAAAAAAAAAAAGGAGGGTGATTACATTTCACATATAATTGAAAATGTGGTTGTTCATCACACACATGAAAACCTCAATCAATTATTTGTAATTTGTCTTTGGTCCTCACATCAGTGTCTCGTTGAAGCCTTTCACTGAATGTGAATGTTACTTACCTTGTGAAAGAACTTTCTGGTGATATATTAGTATTCATTATGTAATTATTGGGAAAAGTATAAGATATTTAGCTCTCTAATTCTGCTGCTATCAGTAAAGCCTCAAGGGGAGCTAAAGCAGAATTTAAAATGCGAGTTATAGAGACTTCAGATAGAAATCCAAAATGCCACTGGGAAAAACCTGAGTCAGCTGGCCTTTATGCTGTAATAGAGTCTTACATTGTATTATCACAAGTTTAAGAAGATCTTAGTGTTTTAGAGCTGGGTGACACTTTCAGATCACCTAGTCCAGCACTCTAATTTGGCAATGGGGAAACCATAGGACCTAAGGTGCTTTCCTAGTGAAAGAAAGGAAAGTAACTCAGGTCATATGGTCAGTGGCAAGATTCCCAGACATGAAAAGACAGGAACCAAGGTACTCAACATGGCTAAAAATTAGCACTAGTGATGAGATTAAATTACACAATTTCAACATCCTTTTGGCTCCCAACAAAGTAAAAAACACAGGAGAAAAGTATGAATAGTAGGTTTGTTACTTAGAGCCAGTAGTAATCGCTTCTGTACAAAAACGTTTCATTAGATTTGTGACCCCCGGATCTAATCCGGAAACACAGCATGCATCAGTTCACACTGATGCATGTGACATAAAGCTACTTAATATAAACTGACTTAGAGTGACATTTCTATTGCACTGCATTGCGTAGAAAGAAATTACACTTTCATTCACAAGTGGATAATTATCTTTGCCAGTTGATACTGTTTTGGTATTTGCAGGTAGAAATGAAAAGAGGTATGTTCTTTGAGAGTGTATCCTTAAAATAGATACCAGGATAAGGAATTTGTGGGCTATCTATTTGATAGGGTCAAGGGTGTGCAGGCAACAGGAGTGAAAGAAAATACTACGTTTAACAAAAGATGTATGTTTGCCTTGAGAAGCCATTTGATATAATATAAAAAAANTGGACATGAGTCTGAGCAAGCTCCAGGAGTTGGTGATGGACAGGGAAGCCTGGTGTGCTGCAGTCCATGGAGTCGCAAAGAGTCGGACATGACTGAACAACTGAACTGAACTGATGCCTTCTATGCATCTTCTGTACATGTCTGCCTCTGGGTCCAAATTTGCCCTTTTTATAAGGACACTGCTTATATTAGATTAGGGCCCACTGTAATTTCATCTTGATTGTCTGTAAAAAACCCTTTCTCCAAATTAGGACACACTATATGGTACTGAGGGTTAAGACTTAAACTTATGAATTTAGGTGAGGTGCAATTCAACTCATAACACTAGGTAATGGTTCTAACGAAACCCAGGCTCTGCCCCGGATTCTGCTCTGAACCACTACTTTATCTCTCTCAGTTTTGACATCAATATCAATGTTATGCCAGGTGGAACATAACTTGAGAAATTCATGGGGCTTAATGATATAAAGATGCTTCCTTTCAATCCAAAAGTTACCTGAAATTGAAACCAGACATTGCCCATGCCTAAAGCAGCATGTGATGGAGATCACCTGGAGGTCAAGCCCCAAGCTGACTTCCCTCCCCTGACTGATCTCACATTAGGCACTGCCCACAGCCTGTGTTCTAAGCATAGTCATTGCCTTGTCCCGAATGCTTTTATCTGCACTTTCCCACCTCTAGGCCTTTGCCTCTGCTATTCCTTCTAATGCTTTCAAAATTTAATTTGAAATTTTTATGATCCTTTGAGGTTTATCGCCAACCTCACCTCTCTCTTGAGATCCTCAATGTCAAGTCTTTCCCTCTTTTGAACTCAAAATAACTTTTTGAGGCTATCATAGTAATTCATGTCATAATTTCTCTTAGGACACTTATATCTGCGAATCTGAACCTTCCACTCTTCTCGCCTCCATTCTATTCATACACTCCTATAGACAAAACCTTTCATTATCCCTAGTGCTTGCTTTATTTTTTATTTTTTAGCAATTCCAGATACTTTATTTCTAAAAAGTTTTTCCAAACATTATTGAGGCATAATTAACAATAAAAATGTATATATTTAAAATGTAAAATGTGAATTGAGTTAGTAGCATTGACATATATACACTACCATGTATAAAACAGGTAGCTAGTAGGAAGCAGCTGTATAGCACAGGGAGTTCAACTCAGTGCTCTGTGATGATCTAGAGGAGTGGGATGGGGGTAGCGAGATGGGAGCGGGGTTCAAGAAGGAGGAGATGTATATATAGACACACCTAACTGACTCACTTTGTTGTACAGCAGAAACTAACACAACATTGTAAAGCAATTATACTCTAATTAAAAACTATTAAAAAAGTGTACAACGTGATGTTTCGATATAGGCATTTATTGTGAAATGATTACCACAGTCAACTGAATTAACACACCCATTACCTCACACAGTTAACTTTTTTTGTGGTGAGGACACAAGATCTACTCTCAACAAATTTCAAGTATACAATATAGTTTTTATTAACTATAATCACTATGCTATAGATTAGATCCCCAGAACTTATTCATCCGCATGACTGAAATTTGGTACTCTTTGACCACTGACTTCCCATTGCCCTCGCCCCTCAGTTCCTGGCAACCAGCATTCTACTCTCTATTTCTGTAGGTCCAACATTTTTAGATTCCACATATGAGTGAGGTCATATGGTATTTATCTTTCTGTGTCTGGCTTATTTTACTTAGCTTTATGTCCTCAAGGCACATCCATATTGTCACAAGTGATAGGATTTAGATGTTTTTAAAGGCTGAATATCATATATATATATATAATCTTTTTCCATTCATTAATTAATCTGTATACAATTATATTGCTTTCAAATCTTAGCTATTGTGAAAAACATTGCAGTGACCATGGGAGTACAGATATCTCTTCAAGATACTGATTTCATTTCCTTTCAATATATACCCAAAATGGGATTACTAGATCATATGGTAATTCTAGTTTTAGGTTTTTTTTAATTAATTTATTTTAATTGGAGGCTAATTATTCTACAATATTGTGGTGCTTTTGCCATACATTGACATGAATCCGCCATGGGTGTACACGTGTTCCCCATCCTGAACCCCCCCTCCCACTTTCCCTTCCTGCTGGTTTCCACAGTGGCTGCAACAGTTTGCATTCCTCCACATCCTCTCCAACATTTGTTATTTGTAGTCTTTTTGATGATAGCCATTCTGACAGGAGTGAGGTGACTTCTCATTGTGGTTTTGATTTGTATGTCCCTGGTAATTAGTGATGTTGAGAATCTTTACAGAACTACTGGCTATTTGCATATCTTCTAAAAAAAAAAACCAAAACATTATATCCATAATATTAGTAGCACACACTTCCTTATTTTTTGAGCATCGCTCTAAGCAGTTTTTGGGTTTTAAGTCTTTTGTTCATCACAACTACCCTATAAGGCAGTTACTATGATAGTCATTTTACATTTGGATTTAGAAACTGAAACCTGAGAGGTGAAGTATGTGAGTTTTCTAGGACTGCTGTAACAAAGGATCACAAACTGCGTGGCTTAACCAAAAGAAATTGATTGCCTTACAGTCTGGAAGTCTGAGGTCAAAATGTTGGCACAGCTGGCTCTTTCTTAGGGTTGTGAGGGAAGAATCTGTCCCAGGCCTGTCTCCTTAGCTTATAGGTAGCTGGTGTTTCATGCATCTCTTCGTATCATTTTCTGCCTGTGTATGATTTTCAAGAAAATTAGAGATACCAAGCGAATACTTGGGCAAAATAAAGGACAGAAACGGTATGGACCTAACAGAAGCAGAAGATATTAAGAAGAGGTGGCCATAATACACAGAACTATACAAAAAAGATCTTAATGACCCAGATAACCACGATGGTGTGATCACTCACCTAGAGCCAGACATCCTGGCGTCGGAAGTTAAGTGAGACTTAAGAATCATCCTAACGAACAAAGCTAGTGGAGGTGATGGAATTCCTATTTCAAATCCTAAAAGATGATGCTGATAAAGTGCACTCAATATGCCAGCCAATTTGGAAAACTGAGCAGTGGCCACAGGGCTGGAAAAGGTCAGTTTTCATTCCAATCCCAAAGAAAGGCAATGCCAAAGAATGTTCAAACTACCAGACAATTGCACTCATTTCACATACTGGTAAAGTAATGCTCAAAAATTCTCCAAGCTAGGCTTCAACAGTATGTGAACCGAGCACTTCCAGATGTCCAAGCTGGATTTAGAAAAGGCAGAGGAACCAGAGATCAAATTGCCATCTGGTGGATCATCGAAAAAGCAAGAGGGTTCCAGAAAAACATCTACTTTTGCTTTATTGACTATGCCAAAGCCTTTGCCTGTGTGGATCACAACAAACTGTGGAAAATTCTGAAAGAGTTGGAAACACCAGAGCACCTTACCTGACTCCTGAGAAATCTGTATGCAGGTCAAGAAGCAACAGTTAGAACTGGACATGGAACAACAGACTGGTTCCAAATAGGAAAAGGAGTACGTCAAGGCTGTATATTGTCACCCTGCTTATTTAACTTATATGCAGAGTACATCATGAGAAACGCTGGACTGGAAGAAACACAAGCTGGAATCAAGATTGCCGGGAGAAATATCAATAACCTCAG
>SJYX01002129.1:0-23342 GCA_006410675.1 Oreotragus oreotragus | reverse complement strand
TTGGAAGAAAAGCTATGACCAACCTAGGCAGCATATTAAAAAGCAGGGAAATTACTTTGCTGACAAAGGTCCGTCTAGTCAAAGCTGTGGTTTTTCCAATAGTCATGTATGGATGTGAGAGCTGGACCATAAAGAAAGCTGAGCGCCAGAGAATTGATGCTTTTGAACTGTGGTGTTGGAGAAGACTCTTGAAAGTTCCTTGGACTGCAAGGAGATCCAATCAGTCAGTCCTAAATGAAATCAGTCCTAAATATTCATTGGAAGGACTGATGCTGAAGCTGAAACTCCAATACTTTGGCCTCCTGATGCAAAGAGCTACCTCATTGGAAAAGACCCTGATGCTGGGAAAGATTGAAGGCCAAAGAAGAAGGAGATGGCAGAGGATGAGATGGTTGGATGGCATCACCGACTCAATGGACATGAGTCTGAGCAAGCTCCAGGAGTTGGTGATGGACAGGGAAGCCTGGTGTGCTGCAGTCCATGGGGTCGCAAAGAGTCGGACATGACTGAACAACTGAACTGAACTGATGCCTTCTATGCATCTTCTGTACATGTCTGCCTCTGGGTCCAAATTTGCCCTTTTTATAAGGACACTGCTTATATTAGATTAGGGCCCACTGTAATTTCATCTTGATTGTCTGTAAAAAACCCTTTCTCCAAATTAGGACACACTCTATGGTACTGAGGGTTAAGACTTAAACTTATGAATTTAGGTGAGGTGCAATTCAACTCATAACACTAGGTAATGGTTCTAACGAAACCCAGGCTCTGCCCCGGATTCTGCTCTGAACCACTACTTTATCTCTCTCAGTTTTGACATCAATATCAATGTTATGCCAGGTGGAACATAACTTGAGAAATTCATGGGGCTTAATGATATAAAGATGCTTCCTTTCAATCCAAAAGTTACCTGAAATTGAAACCAGACATTGCCCATGCCTAAAGCAGCATGTGATGGAGATCACCTGGAGGTCAAGCCCCAAGCTGACTTCCCTCCCCTGACTGATCTCACATTAGGCACTGCCCACAGCCTGTGTTCTAAGCATAGTCATTGCCTTGTCCCGAATGCTTTTATCTGCACTTTCCCACCTCTAGGCCTTTGCCTCTGCTATTCCTTCTAATGCTTTCAAAATTTAATTTGAAATTTTTATGATCCTTTGAGGTTTATCGCCAACCTCACCTCTCTCTTGAGATCCTCAATGTCAAGTCTTTCCCTCTTTTGAACTCAAAATAACTTTTTGAGGCTATCATAGTAATTCATGTCATAATTTCTCTTAGGACACTTATATCTGCGAATCTGAACCTTCCACTCTTCTCGCCTCCATTCTATTCATACACTCCTATAGACAAAACCTTTCATTATCCCTAGTGCTTGCTTTATTTTTTATTTTTTAGCAATTCCAGATACTTTATTTCTAAAAAGTTTTTCCAAACATTATTGAGGCATAATTAACAATAAAAATGTATATATTTAAAATGTAAAATGTGAATTGAGTTAGTAGCATTGACATATATACACTACCATGTATAAAACAGGTAGCTAGTAGGAAGCAGCTGTATAGCACAGGGAGTTCAACTCAGTGCTCTGTGATGATCTAGAGGAGTGGGATGGGGGTAGCGAGATGGGAGCGGGGTTCAAGAAGGAGGAGATGTATATATAGACACACCTAACTGACTCACTTTGTTGTACAGCAGAAACTAACACAACATTGTAAAGCAATTATACTCTAATTAAAAACTATTAAAAAAGTGTACAACGTGATGTTTCGATATAGGCATTTATTGTGAAATGATTACCACAGTCAACTGAATTAACACACCCATTACCTCACACAGTTAACTTTTTTTGTGGTGAGGACACAAGATCTACTCTCAACAAATTTCAAGTATACAATATAGTTTTTATTAACTATAATCACTATGCTATAGATTAGATCCCCAGAACTTATTCATCCGCATGACTGAAATTTGGTACTCTTTGACCACTGACTTCCCATTGCCCTCGCCCCTCAGTTCCTGGCAACCAGCATTCTACTCTCTATTTCTGTAGGTCCAACATTTTTAGATTCCACATATGAGTGAGGTCATATGGTATTTATCTTTCTGTGTCTGGCTTATTTTACTTAGCTTTATGTCCTCAAGGCACATCCATATTGTCACAAGTGATAGGATTTATATGTTTTTAAAGGCTGAATATCATATATATATATATAATCTTTTTCCATTCATTAATTAATCTGTATACAATTATATTGCTTTCAAATCTTAGCTATTGTGAAAAACATTGCAGTGACCATGGGAGTACAGATATCTCTTCAAGATACTGATTTCATTTCCTTTCAATATATACCCAAAATGGGATTACTAGATCATATGGTAATTCTAGTTTTAGGTTTTTTTTAATTAATTTATTTTAATTGGAGGCTAATTATTCTACAATATTGTGGTGCTTTTGCCATACATTGACATGAATCCGCCATGGGTGTACACGTGTTCCCCATCCTGAACCCCCCCTCCCACTTTCCCTTCCTGCTGGTTTCCACAGTGGCTGCAACAGTTTGCATTCCTCCACATCCTCTCCAACATTTGTTATTTGTAGTCTTTTTGATGATAGCCATTCTGACAGGAGTGAGGTGACTTCTCATTGTGGTTTTGATTTGTATGTCCCTGGTAATTAGTGATGTTGAGAATCTTTACAGAACTACTGGCTATTTGCATATCTTCTTTGAAAAACTACCTATTCAGATCATTTGCTCATTTATTTAATCAGATTATTTCTTTTTCTTTCTTTCTTTCTTTTTTTTTGCTGTTGAATTGATTTTCTTAATATATTTTAAATATTATTCTTTTATAAGATGTAGAGTTTGTAAGTATTTTCTCCCATCGTTTAGGTTGTTTCTTCACTCTGATGTTTGCTTATAGTTTGATGCAATTGCACTTGCTTAGTTTTGCTTTTGTTGCCTCTGCTTTTGGGATCATATCTGAAAAATTTATTGCCCAGACCAGTGTCAAAGTGATTTCTCATATTGTTTTTTTTCTAGTAGCTTTACAGATTTAGGTCTAACTTTTAAGTCTTTAATCTATTTTGAGTTGATATTTGTATCTTGTGTGAGATAAGGGTCCAACTTCATTCTTCTGTATGTGAATATACAGTTTTCAAGCACCATTTGTTAAACAGACTGTCTTTTTGTTGTGTGTTCTTGGCTTGTTTGTCAAACGTCAGTTGATTGTAAATGTATGGATTTATTTCTAGACTCTGTATTGTTACATTGGTCCATATGTCTGTTTTTATGGCACTGCCATACTGTTTTGATTACTGTAGATTCTTCTTTTTGACTGTGCTGGGTCTTTGTTGCTGCACCAGACTTCCTCTAATTGTAGCGAGCAGGAGCTATTTCAGCTTCTCTTGTTGCAGAGACCAGGATCTAGAGAGTGCAGGTTTCAGCAGTTGTAGCACATGGGCTTAGTTGCCTGGTGGCATGTGAAATCCTCCCAGACCACGAATCAAACTCATGTCCTCTACATTGGCAGGCAGATTCTTAACCACTGGACCACCAGGGAAGTCCTGTAGCTTTTAAATATATATTGAAATCAGGAATTGTGATGCCTCTAACTTTGTACTTGCTCAAGATTGTTTTGACTATTGAGGATCTTTGGTGGTTCCATACAAATTTTATGATTGTTTTTTTTTTTCTATTTCTGTGAAAAATACCATTTGGATTCTGATAGAGATTGCATTGAATCTGTAGATTAATTGCATTGAATTTGTAGGTGCTGTGGGTAGAATGGACAGTTTAACAATATTCATTCTTCTGATCCTCGAACACATTATATCTTTCCATTTATTTGTGTCTTCTTCAATTTCTTTCATCAGTCTTATAGTTTTCTTTGTACAGATCTTTCACCTCCTTAATTGAGTTAATTTCTAAGTATTGTATTAATTTTGATGCTACTGTAAAAGAGATTATCTTAATTTCATTTCTTTTGGCTAGTTCATTATAAATGTATAGAAACATAACTAAATTTTCTGTGTTGATTTGTACCTTATAACTTTAATAAATTTATTAGTTCTAACAGTTTTTTTGTTGAGTCTTTAGGGTTTTCTACATATAACATCATGCCATATGCAAACAGAGACAACTTTACTTCTTCCTTTCCAATCTGAATGCCTTTTTTTTTTCCTTGCTCTAATTGCTCTGGCTAGGACTTCCAGTACTATGCTAAAGAGAAGTAGTTAGAGTGAGAATCCTTGTGCCTGATCACAGAAGAAAAGCTTTTAGTTTTTCCATATTGAGAATGATATTAGCTGTGGGCTTGTCTTAAATAGCTTTTATTATGTTGAGATACATCCTTTCTGTGTCCAGATTATTGATGGTCTTTATCATGAAAGGATGTTGAATTTTGTCAAATGCTTTTTCTGCCTCCATTGAGATGATCATATTTTTATTCTTCATTCCATTAATGTATCATATTATGTATCATATATTATATGCATATACTGAACCATCCTTGCATCCCAGGGATAAATCTTACTTGATCATGGTGTATAATCCTCTTAATGTGCTGTTGAAATTGGTTTGCTAATATTTTGTTGAGGATTTTTGCTACTGTGTTCATCAGGGAGATGGTCTGTAAATTTCTTTTAGTGTTCTTATTTGGCATTGGTATTCGGATAATGGTGGTCTTGTAAAATACATTTGGATGTTTATCCTCTTCCATTTTTCTGGAAACATGTGAGAATGATTGCTCTTCATTCTTTTTAAACTGGTGACATTCACCAATGAAGCCATATGGTTCAGGACTTTTTCTTTGTTAATTTTTTGATTCAATCTCTTAACTTGTTATTAGTCTGTTCAAATTTTCTATTCATTCATGTTTCAGTCTTGGTAGGTTGTATGTTTCTAGGAATGTATACATTTCTTCTAGGTTATCCAATTTGTTGGTGTATAATTATTCATAGTAGACATGTACTTTTTGTATTTCTGTGGTATCAGTGGTAACATCTCTTTCATTTCTAGTTTTATTCATTTGAGTCTTCTCTTTTTATCTGAGTCTAGCTAAAAGTTTGCTAATTTTGTTCATCTTTCAAAAAACTAGCTCTTAATTTCATTAATCTTTTCTGTTCTAGTTTCTATCTTATTGAATTCTGCTCTAATTAATCTTTATTATTTCTTTTATGTTGTTAACTTTGAACTTACTTTGTTCTTTTTCTAGCTTCTAGAAGTTTAAAGTTAGATTATTTAATTGAGATCTTCCTTTTCTTAAATGCAGATACTTTTGCCAAAAAATTCCATCTTAGAAATGCTTTGGCTGCAGTCCATTAATTTGGGTGTGTTGTATTTGTATTTTCATTTGTCTCAATAAATTTAAAAAATTTTCCCTTTTTATTTCTCCTTTGATCCACTAGTTGTTTTGGAGTGTGTTTTTTAGTTGCCACATATTTGTGAATTGTTTCACTTTTCTTACTGTTACTGATTTCTCATTTCCTGTCATGTGATTGGAAAGGTATGATTTCTATCTTCTTAAACTTTTTAAGGCACTTCCCTGGTGGCTTAGATGGTAAAAAATCCACATGCAATGTGGGAGACCTAGGTTTGATCTCTGGGTTGGAAAGATCCCCTGGAGAAGGGAACAGAGCTACCCACTCCTCTTGCCTGGAGAATTCCATGGACAGAGGAGCTGGGCAGGCTACAGTCCATGGGGTCACAATTTTGACCTAACACCTGCTATACCCTGAAGAGTATTCTGTACACTTAGAGGAATGTGTATTCTATTGCTGTTGAATGGACGATTCTACATGCGTTATATCCATTTTGGCTATATTGTTGTTCAAGTCCTCTGTTTCCTTCTTGATTTTCTGTTTGGATGACTAATCCATCCTTGAAAAGGGAATATTGAAGTCTCCTACTATTTCTGCATTGCTGTCTGCTTGTCCCTTCAGTTCTGTTAATATTTGCTTTATCTATTATTGTTGCTGTTAAGTCATTATGTCATGTCCAAATCTTTGAGACCCCATGGACTGCAGCATGCCAGGCTTCTCTGTCCTTCACCATCTCCTGGAGTTTTCTCAAACTCCTGTCCATTGAGAAGGTGATGCCATCCAATGATCTCATATGAGCAGGCATGGGCTTCCCATACTCTAAAGGAGTATGTGAAAATTGGCATCTATAAAGAGAAATAGAACTGGAAGAGTGGGCAGTATTATTTCAAAAAGCCCTTGTCCTATACTATATGATATCCCAGATTATCATATGGGATCAACTGTTTCAGAAAATGTACACTATAAACTTAAAATATTTTTATTCATTACAATCTGTAATGAATCTGTAACAAAATCCTCTATTGCAAAGATCCTAAAGGCCCCTCTTGGGAAAAGGATACTGTCCCTCCTGTTTGAGAAGCCCTATATACCTTGAACTATTTCTCCATTTGATTTATTCACAACCAGTCTTGAAGCTCCTTGAAGAAATGATATTTCTTATTTTTAAATATTTACTTCCTTTATAGTTCCCAATACATAGAATTGCACATAATAAAAGTTTAAGAAATTCCCATTGAGTGTAACTGAAATATAACTCCTGCTCAAGGAATCTGATACTGGTGTGTTTAAAAATCCCAAATAAATTCTTTCCTATAAATAAAATAGTTTAATTTCCCAATTATATGGGTTGATTCTTTAGTGTGATAAAACTCACTGCTCATAATATTTTTATGCTAAAATTTTCTTGCTTAAATAATTTAGGCCACAACTTTGATCATGACATGAACTAGAATAATCATTTGTCTTTGAGTTCATGAGTCAGACCTTGCCTGCTTTCCATATTACCAAGGTCTTCCAGAAGGTGTAGTCTGACCTCGTTGTGTTTATAGGTATATGGAAAATAGCTCAAACCAACTCCTTTGCTTGTAGATTAAACCAGTGGAAAGTGATTTTCAAGGAGCTACAAATATATGGGGTGATAGAAAGGGTACTTGAACCAGTTGTGGAACATTGGCCAGTCACAACTGCATCTAGACATTCTACCCCTTGAGGTACACTGTATTTTGGATATAAAAACACCCCTGATGAAGTACATCAGAATTTTGAGATCAAAGCAGGAGTGTGGGAGCGTGCATGTGTAGGTTGAAAAAGTTCCCCAGGTGATTCTGATACCAAAGCTCACTATATGCCACCATTGAGAACTGGCAGAAAACAAGCCAAGGAGTAAATACTGTACTGAAGGATCAACGGATTGTTTGCCCACTCTTCAAAAATTATGCCGTTGTTTGCCTTGACTCATCCATAAATATGATCTGGGGATACATAAAAGGCTACTGCACATGTTTGGACATATTGTTCACTGCACAAGGGCTTCTGGTCAACATGGTGAATGGGGCCTGAAATCCAGCCCATGCTCTACTTACTGGACTTCCGGTGGCTCAGACGGTAAAGCGTCTGTCTACAACGTGGGAGACCTGGGTTCGATCCCTGGGTCTGGAAGATCTGCTGGAGAAGGAAATGGCAATCCACTCCAGTACTATTGCCTGGAAAATCCTATGGACAGAGCTCTACTTAGCAAGCTACCTAATCTGGTTAGGGGGCTGTAATTACCTGATGGAAGGATCCCACGTGGGTTAGAGATGGCAGTCCTGAGCATGATATAATCATTTTTGAGTATATTACATCTTTCAGGAAACCATAGTTTCTCCTAGGATAGTAAGGAGTGCTTCAGTGATCTTTAGGTTAGTTGATCCTAATGTGATCTAACTTACCTCCAGTCAGAAGCACTGGTGTCTCTTGTTTATTTGTTTGCTCATAATTTTTACATTTTTAGAGATCATGTGAAATCCAACTTACTTTTCATCATAGTATCTTGAAATTCCCTTATGAAGGGTATGGTTGCAGTAGATATGAATATTCATTTAATCCTATGACAGGCTCTGTTTTAGACATTGAGGTAAATAAGATATAGTCTCTTCCCTCAACAAGCTTCTAGGCCAATGATCAAAGCAGAGAAGTAATCACATCATGATAGGAAGTGTGACAAGTGCCATGACAAAGAGATACCCTGAAGATACTGAGAGTACTAAGAAGGAGCCCCAACCTTGACTATTTCGGGTGTGTATGTGTGGACATGCACATGCATACATGTGTGTTGGTGAAAAGACTGAGGCTTACCAGAGAGAAGGTGATGACTGAGCTGAGTCTTGAAGGAGGGGAAGCTTGAGCAACCCTTTCAGTATGGAAGTGAAGTAGGGAAGAGTCATCCAAGCAGGAGATGTCTGAAAACAAGATCTAGGAGACTAAAGAATGTGTGTGTGCAGGAAAACAAATATTATGTTGATTTCACTTGTATGGATGTCTAAAATAGTCAAGGAGAAGGAAATGGCAACCCACTCCAGTGTCCTTGCCTGGAGAATCCCAGGGACGGGGGAGCCTGATGGGCTGCCGTCTATGGGGTCGCACAGAGTTGGACACAACTGAAGCGACTTAGCAGCAGCAGCAAAATAGTCAAATGTATAGGAGCGGAGAGTGGAATGGTAGTTGCCAGGTGCAAGTGGGATTGGAAAAGGGGGTAAAGGAGAGATGTTGAAAGAGCACCGATTTAAATTACGCATGATGAATGAGTAACATGCAGCATGCTGATGATAGCAGGATTCTATCGTATATGTGAAATTTGGTAGGAGGATAGATCTTCAATATTCTCACCATAACTCACCACACACGGTAACTCTACAGAGATGATGGATAAGTTAGTTAGCTTGACTGTGGTGATCTTTTAACAATGTATACATATATCAAAACATCAAGCTGTACACTTTAAATATATCCATTTTTATGTGTCAAAGATGTGTTAATAAAGTTGTTTAAAATATAAAGATGTGGAAAAAGGATGCGTGTGGTGGAGGGGCATACCTGTTGGGGTTAATGATTGGAGTCAGGTTTGGAAACATAGTGAGGATGAGATGATGGAAAACTATGACCCAGTTCTAAGTAGGGAAACTGTTACTATTGATCTATAAGGGGCAGAGTGGAGAGATGACAAGTCTAAATGGAAGGAGATAGGTAAAAGGATTGTAGGAGTACTTGTACTCTGGGTTAGAATGGATGAGTGCTTCAGTTAGAGCAGGGGTCAGCAAACTATAGCCCATTGGCTAAATCTGGTTGATCATCTGCTTGTTTATATAAATAAAGTTTTATTGGAAAAAGTCATGCCCATTCATTTACATATTGCCAATGGCTGCTTTTGTGCTACAATGGCAGAGTTGAATAGTTCTTATAGAGAATATACAGCCTATGTACTCTAAAATGTATACTATCTGACTCTATATGGGAAAATTTTGCTAACCTGTAAATTAGAGCAATGGTTGGGAATGAAGAGAAGTAGATGATTCTAGAACTATCATAGATGGACTTTTTACCCTCTGTTTATTCTCTTTATTTCTTTATTTTACTTCTTATTAAAATTTTCAAACAAGAAGAAAACTAGAGAGAATACTACAATGAATACCCATCATCTAAATGTAAAAATTCTTAATATTTTGTCATTGTTGTTGTCATTTAGTCAATAAGTCATGTCTAACTCTTTTGCGACCCCATGGACTATAGCCTGCCAGGCTCCACTGTCCATGGGATCTCCCAGGCAAGAATACCAGAATGGATGCTATTTCCTTCTCCAGGGGATCTTCCTGATCCAGGGATTGAATCCTCAGCCCTTGCACCTCCTGCATTGAACAGGCAGATTCTTTACTACAGAGCCGCACTTTGCTGACAAAGATCCACATAGTCAAAACTATGGTTTTTCCAGTCGTCATATACGGATGTGAGAGTTGGACCATAAAGAAGGTTGAGCACCAGAGAATTGATGCTTTCGAACTATGGTCCTGGAGAAGACTCTTGAGAGTACCTTGGACAGCAAGAAGATCCAACCAGTCCATTCTAAAGGAGATCAACCCTGGATATTCATTGGTGGGACTGATGCTGAAGCTGAAGTTCCAATACCTTGGCCACTTGATACAAAGAGCTGACTCATTGGAAAAGACTCTGATGCTGGGAAAAACTGAAGTCAAAAGGAGAAGGGGACAGCAGAGAATGAGATGGTTAGAGAGCATCACTGACTCAATGGATATGAATCTGAGCAAACTCCAACAAAATTTCGTCATATATGCATCATCTATTTTTCCCTGGAAATACAAAGTAAATTAGATATTTAGACCATAAATACATCCATATGAATCTCTAAAAAATTTAAGAACATTTTGTCAAATCTCCATAATGTACTTTACACACCTAACAAAATTAGTTTCCTGATATCATGTATTGGGTTGGCCAAAAAGTTGGTTTGAGTGTTTCCATACCAACTTATGGTAACAAGGGCATCATTTCCTATGCATAGGTCCCAGCTAAGTCAGTCCTTCATCCATTCCTGCCCAGGCACTAGATACGTGAGTGATGAGGGCAGCTTTGAAGTGCATCCCCCAGCCCCAGCTATTGTGGCCCTCAGCTGTTCATATTGCTCCACAAGTCATTTGGGTCATGGAGCTGACCCTCAAGCCATCATGAAGTAGAGAGAGATTAACCCTGCTGTCTCCTTTCCAAATTCTTGACCCACAGAATCAGTGAGTATAAGAAAATGATTGCTGTTTTATGCCACTAAGTTGTGAAATTGTTTCTGACACAGCCTGATAATCAGAATAAGTATAAATATAAAGATGTATAAGATATGGCCTTTGACTTCCAAGATCTAACAATACAAGGAGGGAAGTGAGAGAGATACAAAGATGAAAAATAGAGATGAAAGATGGAATAGATGCAAAATAAAAGTCATATATGCATGTTAATAGTTGTATAAACCTCACTTTTTGAAAATACTGGGCAAAGGCACTTCCTAATGGCAATAACACTTTCTGTCTGTGCTCTGTAAGTATTTTACATATCAAATGAATAAAGTCTCATGCGTTTACTCCCCTCAACAGGCCTGTGAGACATAGCTACTTCTTGTGCCTGTTTTTTAGATGAGAAAAATTAAGGCACCGAGAAGGTAAGTACCTTGCCCAAAGTCTCAACAGTTTGGATTTAAACCCATATACTTTGCCTTCTGAGTCCTTGCCTAGTATCCCTATAGTGTATGTCTTCTTTTAGTCATGAGATATTAGTCTTGGACTAATAGGGAATCTGAGAACCTGTGCTCACACCCCAGGTTATCTTCCATAGAAAATTTTGATTGGTTTTTCATGGACAGGGGATTTTGGAAAACTGCAGTCCTCAAGGTAATTAGATAAATTACAAATTCTCAAAATTCCTCTTTCTTCTTTTCCTCTGCATGGCTTTCCTCTTCACACATTTTGTCTGTCTTTGGTTAAAACTCCATGTTTTCTTTCAAAATAAACTTCATTCCACACTCCTCTCAGTTTCTGCATGCATGCAGAAATGAATGGAGCGTTTCCTGGGATCAGCATCCTACAGCTACAAAGCAGCAGCAGCATCTTGTGGCTTCTAAAGAGAAAGGCAGTTTGGGATTATTCCACACACCTTCTCTTTTGCTGGATCACACCTGCTAACTTGCCTTCTTAGAACATTCTCCCTGATTGTGGGTTTAATTCTATTCTTGGCCCCCAAATATACTTGACTTGAGCAGAGTTGGTCAGATAGAAATATGATTACTTCATTCCACCAGGACTCCCACGGCTGCTCAACAATCTTTTTGATTAATTTGGATTTCCTAGGACACTCCTGCTCATAACATTCCAGACTCCCTTGCTTTCTTCAGGACTGCAGCCTCCCCCCCACCTCCTATTGCATGATTATATGAGCTTTCTCTTCCAGCTCAACATAGATCCCCATGTAGCTGTTCTCGTCTCACTTCTCAACTCATCTCAGAGATTGTACTTCCTCCCTCCGAGTCTCCCTATACCTCTGGGGGTTCCTAATCCCCCTGTGTGTCTCTACCTTCAAAACTGTGCTTCTCTGGTTACCCCTCGGTCGGCTATATTCCGTATCTCTGACAAAATAAAATTTAAAAGACACAGGTCACCTCTGTCTTGAAATAGACAAGCAATCCTACTCCCCAGGTTAGTATCAGGTTTGTTTTGGTGTATTTTCTTCATTCTCTTCCAACCCCTTTCTGTATAAGTCTGATTTCCCTTCCAGACCACTCCACTTCTCCTTGAAGCCTGATTACTGAGCACTCTACTCTGTTTGTCAGACACGACTTAGCGACTGAACAATTCTATTTGTACTCTTCAAAGTCCAATGACCTCCCAAACTCCAGTCTACTGGTCTTGTAGCAGTCCTTGCTCCCTTGAATCTCTCGCAAGCTTTTCATAACACTTCTTAAAAACGTTCATTCCTTGCAAATTTGAGATGTAGAGGCAGGCTGAATCTCCTCCTTTCTCAGCCATAGCACCTTCTGTGATTCCTTTGCTATTATCCCTCTGCTTCCAGCTCAACTTTTCCCCACTGCGGCCATTCCCTGAGATTCATTTTATGTTCTCCAGGGAAGACAGAGAACTCCAGTGCTCAAGACTGGGCATTTTCACTGCATTCATCCTTCTGCATCGACTCCAAATCAGCATGTCTAAAGCTTTGTCCTCCCTTGAAGCTACTTCTCTTCCTAATAATGACTCTGAACTTCAGAGTGGCCTTTGACTTCTCCCTCTGTCTGCCACCGATTATGTGCTTGAGGCATAGAAATCCACGCGAATATTAGCATAAGAAAAAGTAATTAGGAGGCTACACCTGCCGCACATACACACAAATCACATAGTGAGTTCTCAGAACCAAATCTAAGTGATTTTTGAATTATTTACTGTTTCAGCATAATGTGTGCTCGGGCTTGGATTGTTGAGAGTGTCTATTAACAGGCCCTTCCAGAGTTACAGCCTGGCATCCTAATAGGGTTACATTGTGGAACAGCCATCTTATTTAATGGTTTGAAATTTGGGATCCTCCTTTCTTCAAACCCAGAAGAAAGTAATGTTCAAACCATGTTAATTGATGTGTTTTGATCAAGAAGAAACCAAGGTTAGTATAAGGCTTATTTCTACAGTGACTAAGTGGAAGAGTCAACACATCAGTCTTTCCGAGCCCACCACAGAACTCTCATTTCCATTCTTCTGTCCAACAACTGACACTCTAAGTAGCTCAGATTCAAATGCAAATGCAAGCCCAAGAATGCAGACACACTTTGAAATCAATAACATCGTTTTGTCAGGCAATTCATTTAGTATTTCTAAAAACCAGTGAAGTTTAAAAAACAAGGGAGTTGAAAGCTGGCTCTCCCGTTCCTCGAGTTTTAATGAGCCTATTCCTCACTCACATTAGCACCCAAGATGGAGGGAGCCCTGTGATCCCAGTTAATTTTCTTTCTTTTTTTCCCCCATCTGGATATAGTTGAAAACTCTTCTAATGGGAGAACTCGCCATTTATTTGAACTGCCTCTTTCTAAACCATAGATTCCTCTCCTTAAGCATAGCATGTTACTCTTAGCATGGTGGTAAAAATGTTTTTGACTGAGACTTTCTATGCGGAGATATGACGTGTTCATAAATAACAGGCAGCTCTCTCCTCTCTCAAATGAGCTCCGGGAGGCTCCATGGAGAGACTTCAGGCAGAACACAGAGCACGCCGTGCTGTCCGCGCGCTTTGCCGCCCTCCTCCCCCATACCTCGCCTCGGCCTTCAGATTTCAGAGTCCGTGTTAGGGAGACTCTTGGAGTTAGAGGTGAACACGGGGAGAGTGGGTGGCGGAGGGAGCAACTCACCTACTCCCTGATGTTTTTGCTCGATGTTGCAGCCCTTGAAACCATCAACAAATGTGAGACAAAGAAAAGTCACCATGGTTTCCTTTGCTGTGCCTGATAGGTGGTTTCATGTGCTACCAAGTTATATGAGTTAGGCTTTGCTGTTTCTAATCATGAGATCTCATTGATCATTGTGTATTGCTGTGATGTAAAGTTTTAGGGAAAAAAAATTTGCTGCTTTTTCTCCATCTGCTGTACAGTCCCTGATTCATGTAACAGACCCTTTAATCACATCATGCCCTTTTGCTCCCCAGATACTGCACTTCTAATAGCCAAGCCTAGTATTCAAAACTGAAAGAACCAGGCTCATGTTCTGTGTCTTCAGGTGGAGTAGTCTAAGAGACTTCTAGAAATTGAACTGGCTGTCTTTGTTCATTTCCAACAGTTGAGTGTTGTTTTTAATATTTATTTTTATTTATTTATTTGACTGTACCAGTTCTTAGTTGCGACACATTTGAACTTTGATTTCAGTTGAGGCATGTGGGATCTAGTTCCCCAACCAGGGAATGAACCCAGGCCCTCTGCTTTGGGAGTCTTAGCTACTGGACCACCAGGGAAGTCCCCCAACTGTTGTTTAAAGTAGTAAAATAATCCCAGAGACTAGACTTTTCATCGTCATTCATTTTCTACCAAAGTCCCCATTTGGTTTGGTTTCTAAGATGGTCTAAGGCCTGCTGATATAGCTATAGGGCATTCACTCAGTAAACAAGCATTCAGTTCCACAAGTCTTTTAATGAGCATCTATTTATGTCAGGCACTGTGCTTGGCACCAGGAATATGAAGGAGAAAAAACAAGATCCTTACTCTTTAAGGAAACTATATTCTGTTTAAAAGGAAAGATTTATGAACAAAAATCAATTACACTAAGGTGTGCTAAGCATTCAAATAGGAGAAAACAAAAAACTGGATGCCATGAGGAATAACTAACAGACAACCCAAGGCTATCTTGGCTCAAGTTCTTTTTTTTTCCCATTAGTTCCTTTTGCCCTCACTGACTTTAGACAATTGTGTGTCCAAAGCCCTTTGCATGTATCTTTGCAACAAAAATCTCTGACCAACAACTGCTGCTGCTGCTAAGTCGCTTCAGTCATGTCCGACTCTGTGCGATCTCATAGACGGCAGCCCACCAGACTGCCCTGTCCCTGGGATTCTCCAGGCAAGAACACTGGAGTGAGTTGCCATTTCCTTCTCCAAAGTGAAAATTGAAAATGAAGTTGCTCAGTCATGTCTGACTGTTAGCGACCCCATGGACTGCAGTCTACCAGGCTCCTGTACCCATGGGATTTTCCAAGCAAGAGTACTGGAGTGGGTTGCCATTGCCTTCTCTGCTGACTAACAAAGGGATCATCAAATTCATGGAATTAGCCTGCTTAATGAGGCAATATTCTCCAAAAATATATTGAGTTATGTTTACTTCATTTGGAGAAGCTTTTTCTCCTTATGAGACTCCAGGTTCTGCAATGTTAGTCAAAGTTTCAAATACAGCCTGGCAGGATGCTTAAGAGCACACTCCTGACTCAGTACTTTCATCTTCTTCACCTCATTCTAGAAGCAGGATGACAATATGCTTTACAATCACATTGGTCCGTGTTAGAATTTGGGCTCTGATTCTTGCTCTTTGTGTAACCCTGAGCAAGTTACTTTGTCTCTCAGTTTCTGCATCTGTAAAATGGGCATAATAATAGTATGGGTTAATGCATGGAAAGGTTTTATCTTTGTACCCAAGGTATAGTGCTCAGCAAATAACAGCTCTTACTTATATAAACTCAACACTCAAAAAACGAAGATCATGATAGCTGGTCCCGTTGCTTCATGGCACTTAGATGGGGAAACAATGGAACCAGTGAGAGACTTTATTTTTTTGGTCTCCAAAATTACTGCAGATGGTGACTGTAGCCATGAAATTAAAAGACACTTGCTCCTTGGAAGAAAAGCTATGACAAACGTAGACATCATATTAATAAGCAGAGACATTACTTTGCTGACAGAGATCTGTCTAGTCAAAGCTATGGTTTTTCCAGTAGTCATGTATGGATGTGAGAGTTGGATCATAAAGAAAGCTGAATGCTGAAGAATTGATGCTTTTGAACTGTGGTGTTGGAGAAGACTCTTGAGAGTCACTTGGACTGCAAGGAGATCCAACCAGTCCATCCTAAAGGAAATTAGTTCATTGAAAGGACTGATGCTAAGGCTGAACCTGCAATACTTTGTCCACCTGATGTGAAGAACTGACTCATCGGAAAAGACAGTGTTGGAGAAGACTCTTGAGAGTCACTTGGACTGCAAGGAGATCCAACCAGTCCATCCTAAAGGAAATTAGTTCATTGAAAGGACTGATGCTAAGGCTGAACCTGCAATACTTTGTCCACCTGATGTGAAGAACTGACTCATCGGAAAAGACCCTGATGCTAGGAAAGATTGAAGGCAGGAGGAGAAGAGGACGAGAGAAGGGGACGATGAGATGGTTGGATGGCATCATCGACTTGATGGACAAGAGTTTGAGCAAGCTCCGGGAATTGGTGATGAACAGTGAGGCCTTGCGTGCTGCAGTCCATGGGGTTGCAAAGAGTTGGACATGACTGAGCAACTGAACTGACTAACTGACTTTTATAATCTCTGATACCTGGGTTCTAGGCCAGGTTGGGACTAGCCCCATGGTTTGGAGTCAACTGCTAGTGTCTATGTTTCCACCTGCACTATAATGACAGTCCCACTACATGACTTTCTCTGTCCCTTTTAGTGCTGACAGTCTGCTCTGAGCTCCTTGCTTGGAGTAACATTGTGAGCTCCTGGGCATGACTGTCACCCTGAATGTCCTGCAGGGTCTAGGAGCACCCCACTTCCTGAGCAGTATCAAGATAATGCTCTGCTTCCAGAAAGAGGTTCCAAAATGATGGCCCAGAAGGCTTGGTAATGATTTGTTACCCAGAGTTTTAAATGGAATATGTAACTGCTGAGAAGGCAAAGTCTTCTATTAACCCCATAGGGGTTCTCTTAACTGTGTAGAACTAAAGAGATTGTCACTCAGAAGAGATCTTAATTCTAGGGTTTATTCAGTTATGCTTTTTTTCTAGTAAAGACGCTGAAAATGAAAAAAGAAAGGAGGAAAGATTGAGTATTTTGCTATTATTGTTCAAAATTTCTTTGAACTTGTTAACCCTGTGGTATTTCTCAGAATCGTTTGAGTGCTTGTTATAAAACTCCCCCACATTTCTTTTACGCCTTGAGTATAAGCAACTCCAAGCACTTTACAATATCATGAAATCTCATCCTATCTCTGAATTATTTCTGTGCAAAGAAGCAAGTGCCATGTCAGCCATGAGTCAAATTAGTCACTTTACACTGCTAGCCACAGAGGATCACATCTCAGTGACCCTTCTCTCTCTCTATTGCCAACACTCTTTGATGTTGTTTGAATTTCCACGAGGTTTGAGGCAAGGTGTCGTTTACACTAGGATCTATTTGATGACACTCCTCTGTCTGCCAGCGTCAGAGTGAGCTGACCCTCATTTGGCTTTTTCCTAGACCAAACAAGAAACAAAAGTGAGGTATGGTTGGAGAGTCTCCAAGGTGGAAATACCTTGTTCCACTTTCATAGTTCAGCCCATGAAGATCACTTCCATATAGTTTTATTCAGAAGGTTCATGCTTTGGAATTAAGCAACTGAATGATTGTGCTAAAGCACTTATAAAAGGTGCCACTTCCAAGCCAGTTAATTCCCAGGCTGTGTTCTGTGTAGCCATCATCTAATTAATTCCTTTTTGTTTTCCTCTCAAAGCTGCTTCCAGCTAACAACAAGAATGTTGTGATGAAATGCTAACAAAAACCTCAGGACTCAGTCAGACTTTATCAGTATGGTTTCCTCTATTGCCATAACCCACACTCAATCCATATCCTAACTGTACTGAACTTTTGGTTTCTAGGGATGACTTATGCTCTCTAAACAAGACACACACACACACACACACACACACACACACACACACACACGTGCGCGCGCATGCGTGCTTTTATTTTAGATCTCAAGTTAAATTTCACTCCAGGAAGCATTTGTCTCCCATAAATGACTCTGCTCTGTGCTCTATGGTATCCTGTCCTTTGTTCAAACTTACCAATCATACAGTTACCATTTTGCTTTCTTCCATTAGACTTGCAGGCACTCTGCAAGTAAGGATGTTGTCCACCCAACTGTTGTGCCACCAGTGCCTAGTGCAGTGCATCACAACTGTCTGTTGAGTAAATTAAAGGATTGATTATTTTACTTTCAAGTATTTATTCTGGCATTTCACATTTAACCTCATCAAATACCACAGCATTTGTCAGATAATCACTCAAAGATCTTTTAAGTCTTTTATAAACCATACCTGTAGATTCCCAGTCTTTGGGGGCCTTTATATCCTAATCACATCACCATGAATATGTGGTGCAAACATTTAGCTCATTTTAATCCCGTCTACTTCCATACTGAAACGTTTTCCAGGTTAAACTGCTATGGTACTAAATGGTTGCATACCCAGCTCAGATTACAACTAGTTTGCCAAGGGAAATCATAGAAACTGGCTACTAAATGTCATATGTAAATGTCTATCTCTCTATAGTAATGATGGACCTGAACATTAATAAATCTCTCCGCTTTTCTGTCACCGCTACAAACGCTCTGATGAATGTAAAATTTTGCAGATGAACTAGCCAGTTGAAGATTAAGATATGCTTGCTATTGGATTTGTCACCTTGCAGTTGACTCTTCTAGCTTTCTAGAATGAAGCTACATGAAACTTTTTTTTTTATTTAGAGGAATACCTGTTCATCCAATTGTCACTTGAAGTAATTATGCTTGAGCATGTTGGGAACAGTTGTAATATTTGTTGGGCAAAGTGTGAATAGAAGTGAATAAAAACATAGGCTCCAAATTGTATGCTTATCATCCATCCATATCATTCTGTACAAAAGAGTGAAGAAAAATGTTGGCATGTCACCACCTGCTCAGTTGGGCCACCACACCTGGCTTTCTCTGCCCCTTACTCCTTATTTCTGCCTACTGAAATTCTATCTTTAAAAGATATACTTAAATTTATCCTCATTGACAACCTCCTCTCCCTACCACCACCAGGGAAAGGGATCTCATTTTCACAAAGGAACTCGAAAATCATTTAACTCAGTGGTTCTCAACCTTGGCAAAATGTTAGAATTGCTGGAGGGAATTTATAGAAAATACCAAAGTCTGGATTCCAGATGAAGTCAATTAAATCAGAATCTCCTGGTCTGAGGTACAGCCTGAGCATGAAGACGTTTCAGTGTGCCAGGTGATTCAAGTGTGTAGCCAGAGTTGATAGCCACTGCCCCAAAAGTTCACTGTGGCTGGATCACAAAGGGTGGGGGTTTAGGGTGGCAGCAAGGAGGAGAGAAGGTTGGCAAAGCTCAGCTATGCAGGCCTTACAATCCATGCCGAGGAGTTTGGCCTCTGTCCTGGAGGCCATGGGAGCCCAAAAAGGGTTTTAGCTGCGAAGCAGTGTAGTTACTTTGGTGTTCAAGGAGTTAAAATTCTTTCATTTCTCTGAGCTTTCTTTTAATAATCATTTAAGCTGTGAGTGGAGTAGCTGACTTCCAGTGACCTTTCTCATCTAACAGAAAATTATTGGCAGAGTCATCATTCCTAATAGAAATGCTAGAACTAATGCCTCCTATAAACAGATTCTTCACCTTCACCTGCATGCAGGCTTGTGCAAAACAGTAATTCTTTTAGAGGGAAGATGCTTCTAAGGGATTTTTAGAGGGCTTGGCTGCTAACAATCAGCTTCTGCATCACCAAGGAACTGACCTTGATGGGCTAGAGGGCCTGTTAATTAACAGACAAAGCCGTCAGGCCAAAGCTTACAGAAAGATCTCTCCTTGCTCTGGGAACAAAACTGGCTGCTGTGGGAAACTAGGTCCAGACCCTTCTTTGCTCTTATAAGTATGGGGCAAGAGTCCAACATGGATATTTGTTGAAATGAATTGAACACTGCTTTTTAACGTCACACTTGAAATAATTGTGAGCAGACAGGCCTTTGTTTGCTGATTCTCTAATTCTTGGCTATATCATGGGTAAGTGAGGCTCCCAGAGAGGTGACCTTTGAACATGACATTATGTGTACATGCATATAGAGACATTTACAATTATGGTCAGTGATTCATTATTGTGGGTTTTTTTTGAAGGGCTAGGGAAACATTACCAGCTGAAATAATGTAAACTGAATCTGGGTAAGCTGTCTCCAGTGGCATTTCAGGTCACCTTTCCTGATACTAATAATGCCTGTCATTTGCACTGGGCTGGGAAACAGTCTGTGTGGTAAGTACTGGGTGTTTGTAGGTAGCTGCTTGGGCAGACTTCACTGTGAGGCAGAGCTGGACATGCATGTGGATCAAGTTCAGAATATGCCCTACAGATCCATGCTATGTGCATTGAAGTGCTGGAGTCTCATCTTCCCTGCCTTCAGCCAATGCCAGCTTTTTTCCCCCCCTTTCAGATTCACAGAAAAACCAGCACATCTGTTTGAAATTATATTTACTTTTCATTGTCTTCTGGAAGAAAAGGCTTTTGCTAATGAAACTGGTGAATTAATATGGAGTGCTTGGGACTAAATATGATAGATACTCTGGCAAACACCTGCACCATTAAAGGCAATTTTCTGAGACCAAATGCTGTTTTAGGGAAGATAGAAGCTACTGTAATTGAAGTCTTAGGGAAACATGACCCTTTATGCCTTCCGTTGCACAGAAATCATCACATGTTGTTATGTCGTGGTAAGCATAAAATTTCAATTACATTTTGGGATCTGAAAATGAGAATGCCCTAGTGTGCCCCCATTTAATTCTCCGGCTATATCAGCTGTTTATCCCTTCCTTTGCTGGGTAAGAAAGAATTAGGGATTAAAAAAAGAAACCACCAGAAACAAGAAATCTTAATCCATGTAATTACTCTAATTGGCTAATGGGAGTCTTTTCTCAATAGCAGACAATTCTTTGCAGTTTATGGACACGTGTTTACATTTCGAGAGGATTCAGTGAGAGGGATTCACTTTTCTGTCTCTTGCGACATGGATGAGTAGAAACTATGAACATGCACAGTGCAAATTCTTTGCAAACAGACACAGCCCTTGAAATTTTCCTACAAACAACTTATTTTTCTTAAGTTCCCACTCCAATTGTCTGTTGAGATGATCCGTAATGAAGTATTCATTGATGGCAGCATCACCAATAAAACATAAATCAAATTGGGCTCTACATAGCATTCATATGCTAGAAAGAAGAAGCAGTGTGAGCTGGAGCCTGTTTCCAGCTGTTTTCTTGTCATTAGCTTTTAATTTCAACAGCTACCTACTTGGGCCGCCCCTCTCTTTTCTCAGCTCAGGTATTTGTGCTGTTAGTGTGATTGTCAGTTCTGTTCTGCTTGGAAGGTTTCAGTGTACGTTGCTATGGTTACAGGTGCCAGAATTGGAAAGAAATGAAGACAGTATCAAGGGTTTGACGTAGCAGTGATGAAGGCTTAGTGCTGAAATGTTAGCTATTACTTTGGTGGATTCTATGTTATTTGACAATGAATCTGTTTTAATAGAATATTTAAATGCATCCTTGAATATATGGTACATCAGAATGGAAATATGGATAACTGGATTTAAAGTAAATGAATATTTTGAAACAGTTTTGAGTGCCTACCCTATGGGACACTCAGGAACTAAACGAACACTGTTAGTGTAATATGTAGTAACACCTGAGTAAGTAACATGGGCGATTTTATTAGCTCCTGCAACTCCTTAGCATACCCCTGTCTTCTTGTTTTCTCTTCATTTGTTTTCTTTCTTTCCTCAACAGCAGAGTTGGAATTCTGTAAATTTGATATTTTGGAGATGAGTGCTGCAGTTGTTAAGGTACCTGGGAAGATAGGACTGGTTCTAAGGTTTCACAAAAATCCCTTTCCAGTTTGCTGCTGGAAATGTTAGAGGAAGGTTGGGGGGACTGGCTGTCCTCCTTCTTTCCAATGGGAGACACTCCGGAAAGCTGATTACAAGATGCCATCCTCAGTCTGGCTGTAATACTTTCTCTGTGTGCCCACTTTGCTGTTGAAGGTGATCATTCCTTCCTTTTTAAGCTGTCAAAGATGCTGCTGCTCCCTGTTGCCAATCTTTTCCCCAAAGCCCCATCCTTTGTGTCTCGGGGCATTGCTTCTCTTCTCTTTACTTCCGTGGTCTCCAAGGGGGCCCCCCAGCTTCCCACGCATCCACTCCAAGCTTTGGCTGCCCTACTGTGTTTGGTGTCCTTTTCCATTTGCTCAGAGATTTCAGGGAATGAAGACCCTTGTTTCTTAGAAAATAATTTTGATTTGGACGAACCTTGGAGTGATCCTACTGTTTTCTTACTACCTTCCACATGAGGAAAACCACCCCATTACCATTCTTGACGTCTACAACATGCTTGGAATAGAGCGTGGTGGGTAAGAACATGGATAGGACATTGGAGCCCAATGCCTTGTTTCAAATCCCATGTCACCACTTACCAGCTCCGTGGCCTTGGGGAGGTTGTTATTCAATGTCTGTGGGTCTCAGTATCCTCATCTGTAAATTGGGATTAATAATAGAAACTAATCTACACAGTTTTCATTATATCTATATCTATATACATACACACAGAGAGACATAGAGACACAGAGAGACAGAGACAGTCTTAGAATATTAGACAGGCACACCTTAAGTATTAATAGTATATAAATAATTGCTTTTATTCCATAAGGGTCTATTTCCTACTGTGTGCCAAGCTCTGTACTTGATCCTGGACATAGAACAGAGCAGGGAACAAAACAGATGTGGTCTCATAGAGCTTATATCTAGTGGAGAAGGCAAGCAGGAAGGAAATAATTATAATAAAGGGTGATAAGAGCTAACAATTCTTGCAACCCACAGTTTTCAGAACTGTCTAAACATGTCATCTCATGAAAAACACCTGTATAGCCATGACAAGGAGTGCTCTGCTTTCTGAAGTGTTTTGGGTCTACCTAGACAGATTCGTGAATGAGGAAAGGTAGTTGGCTTTTCAAGAACTCCCACAGAGGGTTCAGACTGGAGGGGCCATGTGACTGACAGCAATAAAAGTTTCACTTAAGCCAGGGTCTGGCCGGGACTTTCTTGCTTTTACAAACAACACAAAGGACCTAATTCTCTAATAAGCAGAGCTACCAACAGCAGTCTGTACAATAACTTTTAGAAACCTGACCTTGTGACCCAGGGGCCATCCTGAAACCACTACACCCGCCTCCCCTGCTTCCCCCCTCACTCAATAAACGTCCAGCCTGATCTATTGTCCCGTGGAAGAGAAGGCCCATGAAATAATGAACAATTCTCTCTCTGTTCTGCAATACTTACTCCAAACGTTGACCATTCAGAGGCTCTGGAAAGACTAAGCAAAGATGATGTTCTTACCAGGTGATTAGATGACAGAGCCCGCTGCCAGTCTTCCGGAGCCCCGTTGAATACAGACCATGCCTCAGCATTCCTGGAAGCAGCGTAATTAAGAGCTGGCCCTTGTTAA
>SJYX01002127.1:620750-634532 GCA_006410675.1 Oreotragus oreotragus | reverse complement strand
GGCCGGGGGCGGCGGACGGGCTCGGGCGCTCGGGGAGGTCGGGGCGGACCGGGGACGGCGGGCGGGCTCTGGGAGATCCGGGAGGCCTCAGCGGGCCAGGGACGGCGGGCCGGCTCGGGGCGATCGGGGCGATCCGGGCTGTGGCTGCACCGCGCTCCGCGCCGCCGCCAGAGGAAGTAACCGGCCGGTCCCCTCCGCCGCGCGCTCTTCTGGAGCCGGGGTACCGCGGGGAGGAGGGAGGAGGGAGGAGGGAGGGGACATCGGGACAAGGAGGCGGGGCGGAGGGGGAGGGGAGAGAGGAGGAGGGGCGGCGGAGGGGCCAGGCGTGGAGCCTGCGCGCGGAGAGGAGGGGCCGCGGGGAGGGGAGGAGCACTGAGCCGGAGGCGGAGCCGGACCTGCCCGGTCGGACCTCGCCCGGCTCCTGCTGTCGCTCGGCGGCCGCTCACCCAGGGCCGCTGCGGGCCTGGGCCTCCGACGTCCGGCGCCCCGGGCCGTGTGTGTCCCGGGAGCTCAGGACGAATCTTTCTTTCTTTCTCTCCCGGGTCCGCCGCTTTAACCCCCAAAGGTGCCCTGGCAGGACCGGAGTAGCTAGCTAGCGCTGGTGCCCCCGAGTGGCCGCGGGGTTTGGTCCACCGGGGGCTCACTGTGGCCCCATTCTTGGACATGCGTATGGACTTATGATTTCCGATCGTTTTTATTCCGAGCGTTCTGTAGTGAAACACGCTGAGATGACAAAGGTACGAAGTGGACCCTCGGTGGGTCACGAAGTCCCCCTGCTCCGGGAAGCACCCCCCTCGCCCCAGTCCTGCAGCCTACGTGTGAGTGGCGCCCCTTGAGTTGAGCGGTGCCTTGGTGATAACCAGCCTTGGCTGGGCTTCCCTGTGTTGTGCTAAGTGGCTTCAGTCGTGCAGACTCTTTGCGACCCCCTGGACTGTAGCCTGCCAGGCTCCTCTGTCCATGGAATACTCCAAGCAAGAACGCTGGAGAGCGTAGGCATTTCCTCCTGCAGGGGATCTCTGAACCCAGGGATTGAACCGGCGTCTCTTACATCTCTTGCATTGGCAAGCGGGTTCTTTACCTCTAGCGCCTGGGCTAGTCCTCAGTGATAATTCCCCAAGGCTTCATTGTCCTCGCTTTATACATGAGAGAACTGACCCTTAGGGCAAATAACTTGCCCGTCAGAAGACACACAAATGGGAAACTCAGGGTTGAACTCCAGTTTATCTGACTTCCAACTATGGTCAAAACTGTCACCGGTTCCTCCCGTTTCCATTTTTAGCAGGAAATACTCCAGTCTCTGGCTAGAAATGTGCACATTTCCTATTCAGATCCAGATCAGATTCTCAGTATTTTGGTGGAAGATTTGGTTTCCCAAAGGTGAGTGTAGAATGAAATAGCTCAGCTTAGGCAAGGCCAGGGACTGGAAGTTGGTGCATCTCAGAGACCGCAGTGCTGTGAAGGGAGAGGGAGACAGGCTTCACTTCTCTGTTGCCAAGTTCCCGGTTTCCATGGCAACCCTGAACCCAGGAGTTGTTCAGATAATTGAGATAGTATTGCACCTTAATGTTTTCAGGTATCTGAGGGTCTCCAGGACTCACCATTGTATAGGTCAGAGGCCGGGTCTATACAGCTCAAATCAGCAGGAGCAGAAATGGTTGATAGTTCTGGCAGATTGAATGGATTCTAATGGCTTCTCTGTGGTACATTCAGGCCTGGATCAGAAATCACAGATAGATAGATCAGGAAGGAATTTCATAAGTGGGATACAGATCCATAGTAAGTTACCATGGAGACATGAAGAGTATGCTACCTTTTTTTTTTTTTTTTTAACTGTACCAGAAAATACTGACTCATTCGGGCTGCAGTTTCAGCTAACAGAGGGACTTTCCCCTTAGGCTACTGAAAGCATCTGAGAAACTTGGAAGACAGCTATTAGGTCAAGTTCAGTTGCCCTGAGTGGGGCTGCCTTGTCCATAGCAGCTGCTCCCATATCCATGGGTATCAGTGCTAGGGGGCCCCTGAAACCCAGTGATCTTTGGGAAGACATCTTTCTTTCTTGAAGAGCTCAGAGAGGAGGGGCATTTCCAGCACATCTGAGCAGAAAGACCTCAAAAGAGGGGTCACAGGATTTTGAAGACAGTCCGCTCATGACAACCAGCTTTCCCTGTGCTCTGACTTGCTAAACCTTGGGGCGGTTCTCAGCTGTATAGAAGCAAGGAATGATTATGCCACCTATGTCATTAGGCTGTGATGGGAGCTCAACACAGAGCCAAATTTGCAAATTTGTCTATCACTTGGTAGAGAGAAGTTCAAAATGATATAGCTATTACATGTCTTTTTCCAAGCTCCCCTCTGGGAGCATTTTATGAAAAATCCTTTAAAATATATACATTATGAAAAAAAATCATTCCTACCCTCTCAGATATAAATGCGCAGGAGCATTAAGTGCAGAGCTAGAAAAAGTACAGCAGCTAAGAGAGAAAGAGGAAGCTCAGGTTACCCACAACTTGGACTCTTGACTCCCACCCAGACTTCTGGCACTCCCTGCTCCTCTTCCCAGGAGCCCTGGGCTCAGCCAAGCAGCCCCCTAACCCTGGGTCCTACTCAGTAGCTAACCCCCTCTATGTTTGGCTGGGTCACTGGCCCATAATCAAATGGCTTATCCTAGTTCTGGGGCCGTATTGAGGTTCCTAACATTTTTTACCTTCCTGTTATTAGTCAGTTTCCTAGATACTCAGCAGAACTAAAACCCAGCATGGCTGCAGCCTATGATTATTCATTGACTATTATGACTTGATTCACAAGGAACATCGAGTTTTCCAGTGAATTAAACCCAATAAAAGTATGACCCTTGTGCTTCAAGATCAAAAGTCGAAAGTGTTAGAAGGAAATTAAAAGTTGGGACATGCATGGGCTGAAATGACCAGACACACCATGTCAAGCTGAATGTAGGAGCAGTCTTAACTCTTCCTTTAAGAAAGAAGGAAGCTCATCGAAGAGAGGAAGAGAGGAATTATAGCAGGATGAATGCACTATAAGTAGTAAATTTCTAGAGAGTAAAATGCACATAGAGTTCTTTAGAATCCAGACGTAATTATTAAAAATGATTAGCTTACCTAGTCATCCTGTAAAAACCACCACAACAAAAATGACTCTTTCGAAACATGTCTGTATTTACCTTAAAATCTTAATCAATAGGAAATATACAGTTTGAAGCAGTTTCCAGCTGCAACAGACGTCATATGTCTGAGGTATATCATTTACTCATTCAGCAAACACAGTGTCAGCTGTTGAGAAGACAGATGAGTAAAGGCTTAGGCCCTCCTCTTGGAAAAGTAAAAATAAAGTCCACAGTTCTGCAAATACCATATGCAAATGCAAGACTTTGGAAATCCTGGAAGGGGGTAGGCAGTGGAGGAGGAAATGCACTTAGATATAATGTAATTCATTCATTCACCTCGTGGATAAAGGTCTGTCTAGTCAAAGCTGTGTTTTTTCAGTAGTTATGTGTGGATGTGAGAATTGGATCATAAAGAAGGCTGAGCATCAAAGAATTGATGCTTTCAAATTGTGATGTTGAAGAAAACTCTTGAGAGTCCCTTGGACTGCAAGGAGATCCAGGTCCATCCTAAAGGAAATCAACCCTGAATATTCATCGGAAGGACTGATACTGAAGCTGAAGCTCCAATACTTTGGCCACCTGATACGAAGAGCCACCTCATTTGAAAAGGCCCTGATGCTGAGAAAGATTGAGGGCAGGAGGAGAAGGGGATGACAGAGGATTAGATGGTTGGATGGCATCACTGACTCAANCAACCCTGAATATTCATCGGAAGGACTGATACTGAAGCTGAAGCTCCAATACTTTGGCCACCTGATACGAAGAGCCACCTCATTTGAAAAGGCCCTGATGCTGAGAAAGATTGAGGGCAGGAGGAGAAGGGGATGACAGAGGATTAGATGGTTGGATGGCATCACTGACTCAATGGGCATGAGTTTGAGCAAACTCTGGGGGATTGTGAAGGACAGGGAGGCCTGGTGTGCTGTAGTCCATGGGGTTGCAAAGAGTCAGACACGACTGAGTGACTGAAAAAAATTCATTCATATTCTACCACCTGTGTTTCCTTTACTGACCATTCACCTTGCAGTCGCTGGGTCATGTCTGGCAGGAGTTATTCTGCTGATACATGTTAGGGTCAAGGAACAGATGAGGACTTCCTGGTGTTCCAGTGGTTAAGAGTCCACCTGCCAATGGAGTGGACATGGGTTCCATCCCTGGTCTCGGAAGATTCCATATCCTGTGGAGCAACTAAGCCCAGGCACCTCAACTACTGAGGATGCGCTCTGCAACAGAAGCCACCGCAGTGAGAAGTCCCTGCACTGAAGCGAGGGTAGCCCCTGCTCTCTGCAGCTAGAAGAAGCCTGCGAAGAGCACCAAAGACTCAGCACAGCCAAAAATAGTGAAAGATCATCTTAGAAAGGAACAAATGAAATTAAATTTTACAGCACCCCCATCTCCCTTCCCCTCACACAGCAGATAGGCACATGATGTGTACACCATGCCATTGCCCTCTACTCATGCCCGTCTGCTGGCAGAGGTTCCCAGAATCCAGGCCAACCTAGGGTGATCCAGCACCCTTGAAGCACCACTGGACACCCCCAGGCTGGTCCCACACTACTCAAGAGCAGGTAGTTTGCGTCTATACTTCTCTTTAAGATTCCTCAAAACAGCCAACATGCGACTATGGAAGGTCAAAAACTGCCCCTAATGTCCTGTGTTAATTTCATCTGCTTTTGGCAGCCTCATTCAGTTCAGCTCAGTCACTCAGTCATGTTCGACTCTTTGTGACCTCATGGACTGCAGCAGACCAGGCCTCCCTGTTCATTGCCAACTCCCCGAGTTTACCCAAACTCATGTCCATTGAGTTGGTGATGCCACCCAGCCATCTCATCCTCTGTTGTCCCCTTCTCCTCCTGCCCTCAATCTTTCCCAGCATCAGGGTCTTTTCAAATGAGTCAGCTCTTTGCATCAGGTGGCCAAAGTATTGGAGTTTCAGCTTCAACCTCAGTCCTTTCAATGAACACCCAGGACTGATCTCCTTTAGGATGGACTGGTTGGATCTCCTTGCAGTCCAAGGGACTCCCAAGAGTCTTCTCCAACACCACAGTTCAAAAGCATCAATTCTTCGGCGCTCAGCTTTCTTTATAGTCCTACACTCACATCCATACATGACTACTGGAAAAACCATAGCCTTGACTAGATGGACCTTTGTTGGCAAAGTAATGTCTCTGCTTTTGAATATGCTGTCTAGGTTGGCCATAACTTTTCTTCCAAGGAGTAAGCATCATGGCTGCAGCCACCATCTGCAGTGATTTTGGGGCCCCAAAATTGGTCCCTTGTGATTGATCCTTGTGGGCATGAAGGCAGGATAACTAGATAGAGCAAGCCCGTAATCTTATCCTTTGATGGGCCAGTCTTCTGGGGTCCAATCCCAGCTCAGCCTTTCTATTAGCTGTCCAGCTGCGGCCCTGGTAAGCTACGTAAACTGTCTGGGCCTCAGTTTCCTTCTCCATCATTTGCATAATAGCTGTGCTTTTCTCCTAGGGCCGCTGGACCATTAAGTGAGTTAAAGTTTCTTAAACTCTTAGAACAATGCCTGGCACGTACAAGGTTGTGACAAATAAGCCAGAGTTCCCTTGACCCTGCAAGGGTTGATCCCACCATCCCCTTCAGCCACCTCTAATGACCACCCAGTTCTACACTCTAAGCAGGATCTTGACTCATAGCAAGGAGTAAGATCAAGACCAATGCCGTCCATAGGTGCACATGGTTTCACTGTAATTCTCTGGCCTTTGGTGGCAGAATATCAAGGAATAAACACTGAATTTTAAAACTGGGAAAAAAAATGAGAGTTAATAAGTGAGACCAACTTCTGTTCTTATAAGGAATCTAAAGCCTACGGAGGATCAATTTCTTGCTGTTGGTCATAAGACTATTTACTGGTGGACCTGGGGCCCCAGTCCAGGCCAGCTGCCCCCGATGCCTCCCTGACGCAGTCATATTTCCTTATAAGGCAGTGCTCTCAGAGTATATGAGCCGCCTTCAAAATCCACTGTGATATTAAGCTGCGTGATGACAGGCTTTAGGCAAGTCTGAACAACAAAAATAGTAAGAGGGACCCGTTGTATTCTGAAGAATTGATAATCCCTAAATAAATGTGTCGGCAGTGTGAGTCAGATCTGAGGAGATATAGGATTTCAGAGGTGTGTGTGTGTGTTCTGAATCACAAAATGATTCCCACAGTACACACTGGACTGAATGGTGCTTTGAGCACCAGCCTGACTATTTATCTTGCAAACTGGACACTGAGCTGCTAGTCTTCACACAAACGAAGAATTAGTCACTGCTACACCCGCCAGTCCAGCCAGTGATTAAGGAAGGCTAATTTACATTGCCGCTTTGGGTGACAACGTAAAACCTGGATTAGCATTGTAAAGCCCAAGAATGTGACAAAAGCAACACGTGAATAATCATTAAAACCGGGTATTTATGTTATGTCCATTTGAAACTGCTCCCCTCAGGCTGGGATGCGAACCCAGTGAAAACCCAGATTAGGATTTGAACCCCTTTAGTTGAGATCACACACCTGGTCCCAAGACTTAATGAGCTTCAGGTTTTTTTTATGTTCCTTATGTTCTTCAGGTTCTTTATGCACAGAAGGAATTCCATGACAGCCAAAGTGACAGATAAGAAGTGGATTTATTGAGAGAGATACACATTCCATAGACAGAATTCGGTCCATCTAAAAGGCAAAAATTGTCCCCAGAGAAACACATTCCAGAGGCAGAGTATGGGCCATCTCAGAAGGCCAGAGGCTCTGAGATATGGGGTGGTTAGTTTTATGAGTTGGGAAATTTCATAGGCTAATGAACAGGAGGATTGTTCCAACTACGCTGGAGAAGGAGTGGAGATTTCCAGGAATTGGGCCACCACCCACTTTTTGGCCGTTTATGATCAGCCTTGGAACTGTCAGGGTACGTGTGGGTGTGTCATTTAGCTTATGGTAATGTATTATCTTCCCTGGTGGCTCAGATGGTAAAGAATCTCCTATAATGCAGGAGAGTTGGGTTCAATCCCTGGGTTAAAACCTGGATTAGCATTGTAAAGCCCAAGAATGTGACAAAAGCAACACGTGAATAATCATTAAAACCGGGTATTTATGTTATGTCCATTTGAAACTGCTCCCCTCAGGCTGGGATGCGAACCCAGTGAAAACCCAGATTAGGATTTGAACCCCTTTAGTTGAGATCACACACCTGGTCCCAAGACTTAATGAGCTTCAGGTTTTTTTTATGTTCCTTATGTTCTTCAGGTTCTTTATGCACAGAAGGAATTCCATGACAGCCAAAGTGACAGATAAGAAGTGGATTTATTGAGAGAGATACACATTCCATAGACAGAATTCGGTCCATCTAAAAGGCAAAAATTGTCCCCAGAGAAACACATTCCAGAGGCAGAGTATGGGCCATCTCAGAAGGCCAGAGGCTCTGAGATATGGGGTGGTTAGTTTTATGAGTTGGGAAATTTCATAGGCTAATGAACAGGAGGATTGTTCCAACTACGCTGGAGAAGGAGTGGAGATTTCCAGGAATTGGGCCACCACCCACTTTTTGGCCGTTTATGATCAGCCTTGGAACTGTCAGGGTACGTGTGGGTGTGTCATTTAGCTTATGGTAATGTATTATCTTCCCTGGTGGCTCAGATGGTAAAGAATCTCCTATAATGCAGGAGAGTTGGGTTCAATCCCTGGGTTGGGAAGATCCCCTGGAGAAGGAAATGGCAACCCACTCCAGTATTCTTGCTTGGCAAATCCCATGGACAGAGGAGCCTGGTGGTCTACAGTCCAGGGGTCGTAAAGTGTCAGACTCGACTTGGCTACTAAACAGTAGCTGTGTATTGCAATGAGCGTATACTAAGGCTCAGGGTCCACTGCAAGTTGAGTCTTCTGCCATCTTGGACCTAGATGATTCTAACCAGTTTATGTCATATCCTCAACTGGTATCTCATTCTTTTAAAGGCTGTGCCCTGCCTCCCTCCCTCTTGTTTCACATTCTTTTGAGGAATGGCTTTCCAATTGCTGCAAGACGTTTTCTTTGCTTTTATGAATTACAGTGTCTGTGTCTATTTCAGACCCAGGGAGTTGTTAGTGTCTCTGGTTTATAGTCGCTATGTAAATCACCTCTTCTCATTACAGCTAATGCTGGCTTTGCCTCTAAATGCCAGACTTGTCACCTCAAACTTGCCTCTTTATTCTGGTTAAGGGTGAAGACCACCCACCGCTCTCAGCTGTCAAGGGGAAGAACCCCAGGACTCACCTTCTGGAAGGTTCTCACAGAACTCTACAGGAGGTGCCCCAGCTCTCTGAGCAAAGAAACAGTCTTGTATTTGCCCCCTCATTAAAACAAAGCAGAGATGACTCACAGGGACACAGCCCTTCCCCACCTCCACACCTGGAAAAAGGGACAATGAGGGGACCAGGTCCCAGATGCCATCATGAAATTCTTAATACTTTAGAAGTTTTACGTTTTTTAAAAAATTACGTTTTCATTTATTTATTTTTTATTTTTTTGGTCATGATCCAAGAATTGTGGGATCTCAGTTCTCCCACCAGGGATTGAACCGTGGTCTCATATGTGAAAGTGCAAAGTCCTAACCACTGGACTTCCAGGGAATTCCCTTAATAATAATAATTATTATATATATATTAAGAGGCTCTTTTCCATTTTGCAGCTGCTGCTGCTGGTAAATTACTTCAGTCGTGTCCAACTCTGTGTGACCCCATAGATGGCAGCCCACCAGGCTCCCCCATCCCTGGGATTCTCCAGGCAAGAACACTGGAGTGGGTTGCCATTTCCTTCTCCAATGCGTGAAAGTGAAAAGTGAAAGTGAAGTCACTTAATCATGTCTGGCTCTTAGTGACCCCATGGACTGCAGCCTACCAGGCTCCTCTGTCCATGGGATTTTCCAGGCAAGAACACTGGAGTGGGTTGCCATTTCCTTCTCCAATGCATGAAGTCGCTTAATCGTGTCTGGCTCTTAGCGACCCCATGGACTGCAGCCCACCAGGCTCCTCCGTCCATGGGATTTTCCAGGCAAGAGGGCTGGAGTGGGTTGCCATTGCCTTCTCCCTCCGTTTTGCAGAAGGCTCTGCAAATTATGTAGTCAGTCCCTGGTGAGACATTTCTCCCATGACTTTCCCCATGTGCAGGGAGCCAGAGGGCACTTCTGTCATACAGAACACACAGCAGACAGGTGGCCATCAGCCCCCTGCTCCCAAGGCAGCAGGTCAGAGCTGCTGTGTCAGTCTGACTTGGTCTTTTCAAGCTGCATACTACACAAACTCACCTAAACACCTGTATTGTGATATAACCCACATACTGCAGAATTGACCCATGTAAAGTATATGGTTCAGTGGTTTTAGGAATATTCACAAATCTGTGCAGTCCTCACCCCAGTCACGTTTAGGACATCTTTATCACTTCAGAAAGAAACTCTGTTTCCATTAGCCATCACCCCGTCAGCCCTTCTCTCCACTGCTAGCCCTGTGTAATCACTAATCTGCTTTCCGCCTGCCTAGTGTACCATTTTTGTTTTTTGTTCAGTCGCTCAGTCACACTTTGTGACCCCCATGGACAGCAGCACACAAAGCTTCTCTGTCCTTAGCTGTCTCCCAGAGCTTGCTCAAAACTCACGTCCATTGAGTCAGTGATGCCATCCAACCATCTCATCCTTTGTTGTCCTCTTCTCCTGCCCTCAATCTTTCCCAGCATCAGGGTCTTTACTAATGAGTCGGCTCTTCCCATCAGGTGGCCAAAGTACTGGAGCTTCAGCTTCAGCATCAATCCTTCCAATGAATATTCAGGGTTGACTCCTTTAGGATGGACTGGTTGGATCTCCTTGCAGCCCAAGGGACTGTGAAGAGTCTTCCCCAACACCACAGTTTGAAAGCATCAGTTCTTCACCACTCCGCTTTCTTTATGGTCCAACTCTCACATCCATCCATGACAACTGGAAAAACCATAACTTTGACTATACGGACCTTTGTCAGCAAAGCGATGACCTCTGCTTTTTGTTACACGGTCTGGATTTGTCATAATAGCTTTTCTTCCAAGGAGCAAGCGACTTTTGTGATTGGCTTCTTTC
This sequence comes from Oreotragus oreotragus, assembly GCA_006410675.1. Lineage (NCBI taxonomy): Eukaryota > Metazoa > Chordata > Mammalia > Artiodactyla > Bovidae > Oreotragus > Oreotragus oreotragus. The sequence goes on along the minus strand of SJYX01002127.1, from coordinate 624,328 downwards.
ACTCAGCCTACTCTTCTCAAGGATCATCCAGGTTGTAACCTGTGTCAGCATTTTGTTTTTCTTTATGGCCAATATATATTTCATTATATCCAGTTGTTTGGTTTCTGTTGGCAGCTATCTGTGAAACGTCTGGCCCGTGATTGAGGCTTATAGCATCTTTATCGCCTGGAGAGGGCTGACTGGTGATGCTCTTTTCCTGGACCAGCCTGGGCAGCAGAGGAAGACGCAAAGCCAGTTGTGTAGGAGGTGCCCCGGGCTGTGCCAGACGGTCGGTCACAGGGCTGCGTTCAGGCCTCCTTTGTCCTTCTCCCACGGTGGCTGTCCCAGCGGCGGGCCACCCTAGGTACAGCTGGGTCTTCCTCATTGGTAAGAGGGAAGGAGATCAAGCAAGCCCTTCCCTCTCTGAGCTGGAACACACTCGATAACAAGGGAGAATATTTGAGGAAACTAGCTGCTTGTCTCTTGTTCCTTTATTTTCACCCTTAACTTTGGTGTTTATATAGAAAAACGAGTGAACTATTTCCCTGAAAGAACCACCTGATCTGGTTTAATTTTTTTTTAAATGGACATTTTGCTCATTCATTCACTCACTCATTCCTTCCTTCATTCGTTTCAGTGTTATTGAGGTATAGTTGGCATGGTTTGACATTTTATTTTGACAGGGAAGCAGGATTTGGTGGTGAGCGTGAGTGAGCAGGGGAAAGCACCAAGGCTCTCATGAGTGCAGGCCCAGGGGGCCATAATTAGGGATGTGTTTGACCCCTCGTATCTTCCCCGGTGGCTCAGATGGTAAAGCGTCTGCCTATACTGGGGGTAGACCTGGGTTCAATCCCTGGGTTGGGAAGATCCCCTGCAGAAGGAAATGGCAATCCACTCCTGTACTCTTGCCTGGAAAACCCCATGGACGAAGGAACCTGGCATGCCACAGTCCATGGGATCCCAAAGAGTCGGACACGACTGAGCGATGTCACTTTTCACTTTGGCCCCTCAGCCATCCGGGATGAGCTGCTTTTCAGCCACCGTGTTTCAGATTCATCCACGTTAAATTTAGCAAATCCCCGCTTCTTGGAGATGTGGACCTCCTGTCAGCCGGGGAACTTGAACTTGGCCTTGCAGAGGGCCTCAGTCGGATGCTCCTTGTTCTGCAGCTTGGTGTGGATGGACTTTATAACTTGGGCAGTGTGGACCCTGGCCACTGTGCCCTGGGCCTTTCCAAAGGCGCCGCACATACCAGCCTGCAGCCTAGACTGAGGGCAGCGGGCCAGTCATGAATGTCCCCTGGAAAGGGCTGTTTCCAAGGTCCCTTAGGGAAACCCACATAGGCAACAGGCTGCGTATACTACCTGACATCTGCAGTCACTGCACACCAAGCCCCCATGGGGAATGGAGCAGCGTTGGCTTAATTGGCTGCAAATATAATTTGACATTTTAAAAATGATTTGTCAGTGTGACTTGCACATTTGAATACTTGTTTCTAAAGGCTTTTAAACACTGTATTTTTTCTCAAAACAGCATCCAGAGGGATCCTGTTAAAATATCTGTCAGACCCTCTCTCCTCAGCTGAAGCCCTCCAGTGGCCCAGGGTGACTCAGAGGAAGAGCTTGAGGCCCCTAAGTCTCCCCTCCCCGCTCTGGGGCCTCCATCTCTCAGATCTCTCCTCTTGCCCCAGTCCTGCTGATCCTCAGGGCACCAGACAGGATCCTCCNATGTTTCAGATTCATCCACGTTAAATTTAGCAAATCCCCGCTTCTTGGAGATGTGGACCTCCTGTCAGCCGGGGAACTTGAACTTGGCCTTGCAGAGGGCCTCAGTCGGATGCTCCTTGTTCTGCAGCTTGGTGTGGATGGACTTTATAACTTGGGCAGTGTGGACCCTGGCCACTGTGCCCTGGGCCTTTCCAAAGGCGCCGCACATACCAGCCTGCAGCCTAGACTGAGGGCAGCGGGCCAGTCATGAATGTCCCCTGGAAAGGGCTGTTTCCAAGGTCCCTTAGGGAAACCCACATAGGCAACAGGCTGCGTATACTACCTGACATCTGCAGTCACTGCACACCAAGCCCCCATGGGGAATGGAGCAGCGTTGGCTTAATTGGCTGCAAATATAATTTGACATTTTAAAAATGATTTGTCAGTGTGACTTGCACATTTGAATACTTGTTTCTAAAGGCTTTTAAACACTGTATTTTTTCTCAAAACAGCATCCAGAGGGATCCTGTTAAAATATCTGTCAGACCCTCTCTCCTCAGCTGAAGCCCTCCAGTGGCCCAGGGTGACTCAGAGGAAGAGCTTGAGGCCCCTAAGTCTCCCCTCCCCGCTCTGGGGCCTCCATCTCTCAGATCTCTCCTCTTGCCCCAGTCCTGCTGATCCTCAGGGCACCAGACAGGATCCTCCCTCTCCTGGGAAACCTCTTCCCACGTCTAAAATTTAATCCATTTTTCATCTAACACAGCTTGACATTTTTTTTTCCCCTAAAGCCCTTGTCATTATGTAATTTTCCTTTGACATTTTCCTTTTTTACCCTGTTCACTCTCCCTGAATATTCACTGGAAGGACTGATGCTGAAGCTGAAGCTCCAATACTTTGGCCACCTGATGCNTTTTTTTTCCCCTAAAGCCCTTGTCATTATGTAATTTTCCTTTGACATTTTCCTTTTTTACCCTGTTCACTCTCCCTGAATATTCACTGGAAGGACTGATGCTGAAGCTGAAGCTCCAATACTTTGGCCACCTGATGCCAAGAGCCAACTCATTGGAAAAGACCCTGATGCTGGGAAAGATTGAGGGCAGGAGGAGAAGGGGACGACAGAGGATGAGATGGTTGGATGGCATCACCGACTCGAAGGACATGAGTCTGAGTAAACTCCAAGAGTTGGTGATGGACAGAGAGGCCTGGCGTGCTGCAGTCCATGGGGTCGCAAAGAGTCAGGCATGACTGAGCGATAGAATAGCTCTTCTTTTCCCCTGCATGAAATCTCTTCCAGCAGGGCGGGGTTGTATCCATTTCAGGCACTGCTTTTCTGCAGAACAATCCCTAACATGGCACTCGATAAACATTTGTTGGGTAAACGACACTCATGAAGTCCAGGGAGCTTCTGTCACCTTTCTGAGGAACAAGTAGAAGGTTAGTTTGTACGTATGGATGCAGTTGTTGCAAGTTTTACCAATAAAAAGAGATAAATACATAATGTGAAGTCTTTCATTTTTAAAAATTTTATTTTATATTGGAGTTTAGTTGATTTACAGTGTTGAGTTAGTTTCAGGTATAACAGCAAAGTGATTCATTTATATTGATATTAATACATATACATGTATCTGTTCTTTTTCAAACTTTTTTAGCATTTACATCATTAAAGATTATTGAGTAGAGTTCCCTGTGCTGTACAGTAGGCTGTTGTTGGCTATCTGTTGTAAATACAGTAGTGTGTAGGCGTTAATCCCAAACTTCTAATTTATCCTTCCCATGCCTCATCTATGCCAAAGTCTTTGACTGTGTGGATCACAATAAACTGTGGACAATTCTGAAAGAGATGGGAATACCAGACCACCTGACCTGCCTCTTGAGAAATCTGTATGCAGGTCA
>SJYX01002127.1:571302-620165 GCA_006410675.1 Oreotragus oreotragus | reverse complement strand
TGAACTGTGGTGTTGGAGAAGACTCTTGAGAGTCCCTTGGACTGCAAGGAGATCCAACCAGTCCATTCTGAAGGAGATCAACCCTGGGATTTCTTTGGAGGGAATGATGCTGAAGCTGAAACTCCAGTACTTTGGCCATCTCATGCGAAGAGTTGACTCATTGGAAAAGACTCTGATGCTGGGAGGGATTGGGAGCAGGAGGAGAAGGGGACGATCGAGGATGAGATGGCTAGATGGCATCACGGACTCGATGGACGTGAGTCTGAGTGAACTCCGGGAGTTGGTGATGGACAGGGAGGCCTGGCGTGCTGCGATTCATGGGGTCGCAAAGAGTTGGACACGACTGAGCGACTGAACTGAACTGAACTGATGCCCCATCTTTCCTCTGTTGGTAACCGTAAGTTTCTTTTTGAAGTCTGCGAGTCTGTTTCTGTTATGTAAATAAGTTCACTTTTGTCGTTTGTAAGATCTCACACAGAAAGTGAGTAGTTTTCTCTCTCTGACTTCATTTAGTATGGCAATCTCTAGGTTCATCCCTGTTGCCGCAAATGGCATTATTTTATTCTTCTTTATGACTGAGTAGTATTCTGTTGTATGTATAAACCACTCTTCTTTAACCATTCCTGTATTGATAGACATTTAGGCTGCTTCCTTGTCCTGGCTATTGTAAATAGTGCTGCAGTGAACATTAGGGTGCATGTATTTTTTGAATTAGAATTTTGTCCAGTATATGCCTGGGAGCAGGATTGTTGGGTCATATGTTAGCTCAGTTTTTAGTTGTTCAGTGGTCATTTATAGCACATTGCTGAAACGATGAAACCAGAATAGTGGCAGTCCTTGTGTTTACACAGTACTTTGTGATTGTCCTAGGCTTACCTTCTGTGAAATTGCTTATTTTGGATAGCAGTACTATTTCCAGTTTAAATGACTTGCTCCAAGTCACAGAAGTTGCTGACACCTTGATCTTGGACTTCTGGCCACCAGACCTGTCAGAGAATTAATGTCTACTTTTTCAAGCCACTGAGTTTGTGGTACAGAAGCCACAGGAAACTCATGCAACCTTTTTTTTCTGAGATAAGGTACTGAAAGGAGAGGAAAGAAGCCACCAGGGATGAAGTTAAGGGATGGGAAAGTGAAGGGTCTTAGTAGGAGTAAGAAAGTTTTGAGTACGTTGAAAACATAGGATAAAGAGTAAAAAAGTTGAACTAGGCAGTGACTTGGATCTCTGACCTTTTCTACAAGAAAATGAGAAAAGGAGGTTTAGGAAACTGCTTTCTTGAACACTCTAGCCAGTGGGGCCAATGTGTATTTATGGTGATAACTACATGTTGAAATCTTAAGTACAGTCTTAGAGGTGAAGCACCATCTCCTATTTATGTGAAAAAAAATCATTAAAATGAAAAGAATAAGAGCTTAGAATTCAGATCAATTACAAGTTAATAATGGTGTGAAGGGATCAATGGCCTGAAGATTAGAAGAAAACGAGAAGATTGTCTTTAGTTCTGAGAAGACTGTCTTTAGTTCTCCTGTTCCTAGTTTCTCCCTGTTGGGGTCTCTGAGCCCCTCAGCTTCGTAATCTGATCCAGTTCCTGTTCCTGAGTCAGGAAGAGAACTGGTCTGTCCCCAGAGACTTCTGGACAGGAGCTAAAGATACAGCGAGAGGGAGCCCCGTGGTCTGGTGGAGACTGGCCAGCGTCACTGCTGGGTCCTGAGAAATCCTTGGTCCCTGTCCTTCTGTGCAGCAGACTCTCCTCCTTCCTTCGCCTCTGGTCTCCAGGACAGAGCTTCTGCTGTAAACTAAAACACAAGCTCGGGGAGAGCAGAACCCTTGTCCATTTTGTTCATTGCTATGTCCCAGCACCTCTGGCAGCCTCTGATGTGTTCTGTGTTGATGAACATGCCTTCAGTGAATGAATGAATAAATCAGTGCGTGAATCAGTGACTGAATCTGGCTGAATTCAGGGCACCATTCCTGTCTCTCAGATCTTTATGACTCCCAAGCCTTCCTATCCAAAGTATCTTCCATTACTAACAACTTTGAGTCACCTATTACCTTGATAAGGAAGTCCTTGAGCAAATAGTGACTAAGAGTCAGTTGGTATGTCACTAGGACTCTCCCTCTGGGTGACAATAACTTAGGGATGATTAACTCTTTTTGTATAACTGCCCTGGAAGATCCAAGACATTGGTGAAATATCCTACTGAGGAACAAATAACATCTGTCACACTTGCCTTTTCTGCTTTTCCAGTAAGCTGGAATCAAGATTGCTGGGAGAAACGCCAATAACCTCAGATATTCAGATGACCCCTACCCTTATGGCAGAAAGTGAAGAAGAACTAACAAGCTTCTTGATGAAAATGAAAGAGGAGAGTGAAAAAGTTGGCTTAAAGCTCAACATTCAGAAAACTAAGATCATGGCATCCGGCCCCATCACTTCATGGCAAATAGATGGGGAAACAGTGGAAACAGTGACAGACGTTATTTTTTGGGCTCCAAAATCACTGCAGATGGTGACTGCAGCCATGAAATTAAAAGATGCTTACTCCTTGGCAGGGAAGTTATGACTAACCTAGATAGAATTTTAAAAAGCAGAGACATTACTTTGCCAACAAAGGTCCATCCAGTCAAGGCTATGGTTTTTCCAGTAGTCATGTATGGATATGAGAGTTGGACTATAAAGAAACCTTTCTAGCACCGAAGAATTGATGCTTTTGAACTGTGGTGTTGGATAGTCCCTTGAACTGCAAGGAGATCCAAACAGTCCATCCTAAAGGAAATAAGTCCTGCATATTCATTGGAAGGACTGATGTTGAAGCTGAAACTCCAATACTTTAGCCACCTGATGTGAAGAACTGACTCATTTGAAAAGACCCTCATGCTGGGAAAGATTGAAGGCGGGAGGAGAAGAGGATGACAGAGGATGAGATGGTTGGATGGCATCACTGACTCAGTGGACGTGAGTTTGGGTGGACTCCGGGAGTTGGTGATGGACAGGGAGGCCTGGCGTGCTGCAGTCCACAGGGTTGCAGAGTAGGACACTACTGAGCGACTGAACTGAACTGAGTAAGCCCATCAGTTCCCACCAATGTAACCTGCTTTTATGAAGTTCTAGCAGTTCAGTGGCAAAGAATCCACCAGAGTTTGCTCATCACTGAGTCAATGATGTCATCCAACCATCTCATCCTCTATTGTCCCCTTCTCCTCCTGTCTTCAATTTTTCCCAGCATTAGGGTCTCTTCAAATGTGTCTGCTCTTCACATCAGGTTGCAGAAGTATTGGAGCTTCGGCTTCAGCATCAGTGCTTCCAATGAATATTCAGAACTGACTTTCTTTAGGATTGACTGGTTTGATCTCCTTGCTGTCGAAGGGACTCTCAAGAGTCTTCTCCAACACCACAGTTCGAAAGCATCATTTCTTCTGAGCTCAGTCTGTTTTGATGGTCCAGCTCTCACATCCATACACGACTACTGCAAAAGCCATAGCTTTGACCATGAGAACCTTTGTCAGCAAAGTAATGTCTCTGCTGTTTGTTATGCTTTCTAGGTTTGCCATAGCTTTCCTTCCAAGGAACAAGTGTCTTTTAATTTCATGGCTGCAGTCACCATCTGCAGCGATTTGGGAGCCCCCCAGAATAAAGTCTCTCAGTGTTTCCATCTATTTGCTGTGAAGTGATGGGACCGGATGACATGATCTTAAGTTTTTTGAATGTTGAGTTTTAAGCCAGCTTTTTCACTCTCCTCTTTCACATAAGAGGACACTTAAATATGTCAGAAACATGATACAACAAATACAAGAGTTAAAATGAGATAGCAATGTACTCTTCCCTGGCGAAACACTCAGGGAAGGAGGTCCAAGGTGGTTTCGATGGCTCAGTGATGTTGGGACTTAGGCTCAACCGTCAGTAAATCCATTCCTGAGATATGTCGCCCCCCAGGCTATTTTCCAGCTGCTCAGGGACAGTCCTCAACCTCTTCTATCTCTTGCCCTCTCCAGATCCATCTGGAACTGAAACTGTGGATTCTAGCTCTGAGATTTCCCTAACACTCAGTCTCTTTTTCTGATTCTTACTGATCTAACAGGGATGAGCACCATAGCATCAGCCAGATCATTTCCAATCAGGTGCCCTCCCTCTGACACCTTCCTCTCAGCCAGTACTACACCAGGCAGCCCAGTGTGCTGTGCTTCCTAACCTGTTGGTCTGGTTATGTTATTCTCCTGCTCTGCTCTCTCTCTCTCTCTCTTTTTTAGTATAGTTGCTTTCCAATGTTGTTTTAGCTTCTTCTGTACAGCAAAGTCAATCAGTTGTACGTATACATATATCCTTTCTTTTTTTGCATTTCCTTCCCATTCAGGTCACCACAGAGCACTGAGTGGAGCCCCCTGAGCTCAACAGTCGGTTCTCATCAGTTATCTATTTTATACATAGGGTATGCATGCCCATCCGGATCTCCCAATCCCTCTCTCCCCCGTCCCCCTGCCTTGGTGGTGGTGGGTTAGCTGTTAAGTCGTGTCCAACTCTTGCCACCCCATGGACCCTAGCCTCCAAGGCTTCTCTGCCCATGGGATTTCCTAGGCAAGAATACTGGATTGGGTTACCCTTTCCTTCTCCAGGGGATCTTCCAGACCCAGGGATCGAACCCTCATCTTGAGCCCTCGTCTCCTGCATTGCAAGCAGACTCTTTACCACTGAGTCACCAGGGTAGCTCCACCCCCTTGAGAACCAGTGTTTGCTTTCCATGTCTGTGTCTCTATTTCTCCTTTGCAAATAAGTTAATCTATACCATTTTCCTAGATTCCATACAGGTGTGCTAATGTATGATATGCACTGCTCTTGTTGTGTTCAGTGGCTAAGTCATGTCTGACTCTTTTCGACCCCATGGACTGCAGCACACTAGCCTTGCCTGTCTTTCACCATCTCCTGGAGTTTGCTCAGACTCATGTCTGTTGAGTTGGTGATGCCATCCAACTAGCTCATCCTCTGCCGGCCTCTTCTCCTTCTGCCCTCAATCTTTCCCAGTCTTTTCCAATGAGTCAACTCTTCACATTAGGTGGCCAAAGTATTGGGGCACTGCTCTTGAAATGAAATCTAAACAGCTTGGCGTGACTTTTGTTTGCACTGCCAGCCTCCTCTCCCACTAACCCTCCCACCTACCCCGTGAGCCTCAAGGTCCAGCCAAGAGTAGGGAAAGACAGAGAGGCGTAAACTGAAACACACTGAGGGCTTTCTGAATCATCATTGCTATGGTCTGAGTGTCTGTGTGGCCTCCAGATTCATTTGTTGAAAGCCAGTCCCCCATGAGATAGTATTTGGAGGTGGGCAACTTAGGAGGGAATTGAGTCATGAGAACTCTGCTATCTTGCACACAGTCCTTATAGTAGCCTCACTGGATCTCTGAGCCGACTCCTGGATCTTAATTCCTGGGCTGTAATGGTCAGTTTTGCCTGTTTCTCCCCAGAGACACTAAACTTCCTTACGGTCCCAGAGAGTCTTCCACTGAGCCTCCTTGGGTGAAGGGAGCACCAGGATCTTTAACAGGGGTTGCAGGCAGGCACTTGCAGGCTGGAGAGGCTGAGGTTGAAATGGGCTCCACCAGTTCAGTGGATATCAGGATCCTGGCTGGCTGGTTGCAAGACGACCCCTTCCTTCCCAGAGGTTTCCAGAAGAGGCAGCCAGGCCTGGTCTGTGGCTGTGTTTACTGAGTCATGGACTTATTAGGAACCAAAGCCACGGGTGGTCCTCAGAGGGCACATTCAGCATCACTGGAAACATGCCAGGGCTGGTGAATGAGGCCTGGCCAGTGTCACTGCACTGAACTCGGAAGGCTCTCGGTAGATTTCAGGGCCTGGATCTGTTCACACCGTGTGGATCCGAACCTTCCTGCTGAGCTCTTCCAAAGGGCTCTGAGTTCTCTCCTGGGGACCTGAGCATCTTTCAGGGTCAATGGGACCCAGGCTCTCTGTGAATACCAACTCCAAGGGGCTCAGATACCCCTCGGCTCTACTGGGGAAGGAGCTGCTTTCCAGGGTCAGATTATAGAGCCCTGGGACAGAAAAAGTGATGAAAAGAAGTTCGGGCTTTGCCAGTCACCATGGCGTCTTAAATAGGGCCCTTCACTTCTGATGCCTGAGTTTCTCCCATAAAACAGAGATAATGCCTCCTGCCTCATCAACTACACAGATCCTGGAAGGGTTATCCCCCCTGTCTCCTTTCCATCCCCTCTTCCTCCCATCCAGAGCTGTCTGTCAGGTGCCTGCCATGTGCTAGTCCCAGTTTTAGGCAACTTGGTATACATTAATGAACAAAATTGACAAATGTCTCAGCCCTCATGGAGTTTATGTAAGAGCAAGGGAATAGGCATATAAGAAGCACAACAAATACACAAATATGAAGCATAACAAGGAAGTGAAGTGTTTAGTAATTAAAATGACCTTAAGCGCAGGACTTCCCTGATGAACCACTAGTTAAGACTCTGGGCTTCCAATGCAGGGGGCGCAGGTTTGATCCCTGGTCAGAGAACTGAGATCCCACATGTGGGGTAGCCAAAAATATGTAAATAAATAAAATGACCATAAGTGCATGATTGGTAAAGAGAAAAGAAAGGACTACAAGGCAAGGAAAGCTGAATTATGAGTGACAAAGGACCATTAAGATCTAGTGCACTGAGTGTCAAATCTTATCTCAGGATACCTTTACATTCTAAAGTTTATCATTTATGTGGATCCTATACATTTTTACCATATTAAAAATCAAAGCAGATAAGGGTTAAAAATATTTATTTATTTTAAAATGACAATAAACTTATTGTATGATCGTTTGAATAGCATTTCTTAATAAAAGGTGACTCTATGTTCTAAAACAACAAAAGCTTAGTATGAAACATGCAATTGTTTTACATTTTTGAGAATCTTCTCAATGTCTGGCTTAACGGAAGACAGTTGGACTTTCTCATCTGCTTCTGAATTCAAACCCTTACAATATCGCATGTCATGAAGCCTCTGAAAAGCTCTACTAAACATTTGTGAAAGATTGAGAGTGAAATAAACAATTATTTATGTAAATTTTTACTTCACAGACGCCAGGAAAAAGGCTCAGGGACCCACAGCCACCCTGGAACACACTTTGAGAACCACCACTCAGGTGTATTCCAGTTTCATTTCAAATGGGAAAACAGGGTCCCAGTGTGAATTTCTGAGGTCTCACAGCTGATCAGTAGCTCTTACTGGGGGCCAGATGCACAACTTCTTACCTTAGCCCAAGATTCTCTCCCCAGCAGAAGATTTATTTGTTGCTTGATCATTTTGGTGAAATGCAAATGCCTAGGTACTTAGTCACACTCGAAATGAAGGCACAACGTTTGAAATAAGTAAGGTGCCAACGCAGGGGCCACCCACAGCGTGAGGTAAGCCGTACAGGCCCTCGGAGCGCAGCTGCCGGCGGCATGCTTACTAGTCCAGCCATCTCACTGGGCTCCGGTTTGCACAATGTCCCTTTGTGCTTTCTGAAAAGCCTGTGTACCTTAGGTGCAGCCTTGCGTACAGTCAGAGGAGTCATTGCCTTAACAGTGATTATTCCCTCTGCTGAATGGAGCAGAGGTGGTTTAAGCCGAGTCTTGATGGAAGGAGGAGAGGTAATGAGCTGCTCTGTGTCAGCTGGTCACACTTAGAAGAGCATCTAATGTCCTGGACAGGTGTATTTGACACACCTCAACTTCGGTCCCAGGAGGCCCCAAGTCGCCTTAATCACAGCCAGCTGGTGTGCATGGATCAGCTCCTCTCATTCAGGGACTGTGGGGACATACTTGCTAACTGTCACCATTTGATTTTGATCCCTGGAAGGACAGGCCCTTGGAGAGAGTGTGGTCTGCACAAGTAGTGCCTTCTCTGAGCTCCCCAGGTGTTGTAGGCATTAGTCATCTAGGTGTTATCAAGATGTAGAAAGTCCTGACTGCATTGGGGGTGAGTCATTGGACTCCATCAGAGACCGATGACACAAACAGAGACGAAACAGAAAGGTCCATACGGTGTCCTTCACTCGACGAGCCCGCCAGGGATTGTGCAAGCAAAGACTTCACCACCTGGAGGGGAAGGTGGGGTTCCCGCAGCCCCTGACCCCAGCACCAGCTGACTGGGGTCCAGGGAATTGCTGGGGCACCAGACCTGTTATGTTCATCCACGACTTCTCTGATCTCCCGGGGTGGTCTGTCCCCATTTTAGACTGTAAAAATGTAAAATCAGCCACACGGGGACCAGGTACAGGGGCTTCTGGGGATGAGGGAAGGGGGCTCTGCAAGAGAAATAAATGAGTTGCTATCAGAATTAGGAAGAGCAGCTCCATAGATTTGAAGTTGTTTTTTCAACAAACAGCTTTGACTAAAGGACCTATATTTTGAGATTTGAGTTCCTTGTTTTTCTTTGGACATTTTTTGATATCATAAAATAATTTGGCTGATAAGCCCTTTATGGCCATCATAAATTTGAATTGTTAAATATTTACCATGCTTACTGAGACTTTGGAGTAAGTTTAAGGTGACATTTAATGCACTGTACTCTACAAAACAACTCATTTTCACATTTCCCTTTTCAGATTTTCAACACTTTGCTTGTAAAAGATTAAACTGAAAAAACTAAGTTCAGTCGCTCAGTCATGTCTTTGTGACCCACTGGACTGTGGCCCCCCAGGCTCCTCTGTCCAGGGGATTCTCCAGGCAAGAACACTGGAGTGGGTTGTCATTTCCTCCTCCAGGGGATCTTCCCAACCTAGGGATCGAACCTGAATCTCTTGTGTCTCCTGCATTTCAGGAGCCATCAGGAAAGCCCAATATTTCCTGATCAGCAATTAAAGGTATTTGTCACTCAGGTTAAAGAATAGATAGGAGCCCTTTCAGATCTGTTCCACCCAGAANTGAGTTTCTCCCATAAAACAGAGATAATGCCTCCTGCCTCATCAACTACACAGATCCTGGAAGGGTTATCCCCCCTGTCTCCTTTCCATCCCCTCTTCCTCCCATCCAGAGCTGTCTGTCAGGTGCCTGCCATGTGCTAGTCCCAGTTTTAGGCAACTTGGTATACATTAATGAACAAAATTGACAAATGTCTCAGCCCTCATGGAGTTTATGTAAGAGCAAGGGAATAGGCATATAAGAAGCACAACAAATACACAAATATGAAGCGTAACAAGGAAGTGAAGTGTTTAGTAATTAAAATGACCTTAAGCGCAGGACTTCCCTGATGAACCACTAGTTAAGACTCTGGGCTTCCAATGCAGGGGGCGCAGGTTTGATCCCTGGTCAGAGAACTGAGATCCCACATGTGGGGTAGCCAAAAATATGTAAATAAATAAAATGACCATAAGTGCATGATTGGTAAAGAGAAAAGAAAGGACTACAAGGCAAGGAAAGCTGAATTATGAGTGACAAAGGACCATTAAGATCTAGTGCACTGAGTGTCAAATCTTATCTCAGGATACCTTTACATTCTAAAGTTTATCATTTATGTGGATCCTATACATTTTTACCATATTAAAAATCAAAGCAGATAAGGGTTAAAAATATTTATTTATTTTAAAATGACAATAAACTTATTGTATGATCGTTTGAATAGCATTTCTTAATAAAAGGTGACTCTATGTTCTAAAACAACAAAAGCTTAGTATGAAACATGCAATTGTTTTACATTTTTGAGAATCTTCTCAATGTCTGGCTTAACAGAAGACAGTTGGACTTTCTCATATGCTTCTGAATTCAAACCCTTACAATATCGCATGTCATGAAGCCTCTGAAAAGCTCTACTAAACATTTGTGAAAGATTGAGAGTGAAATAAACAATTATTTATGTAAATTTTTACTTCACAGACGCCAGGAAAAAGGCTCAGGGACCCACAGCCACCCTGGAACACACTTTGAGAACCACCACTCAGGTGTATTCCAGTTTCATTTCAAATGGGAAAACAGGGTCCCAGTGTGAATTTCTGAGGTCTCACAGCTGATCAGTAGCTCTTACTGGGGGCCAGATGCACAACTTCTTACCTTAGCCCAAGATTCTCTCCCCAGCAGAAGATTTATTTGTTGCTTGATCATTTTGGTGAAATGCAAATGCCTAGGTACTTAGTCACACTCGAAATGAAGGCACAACGTTTGAAATAAGTAAGGTGCCAACGCAGGGGCCACCCACAGCGTGAGGTAAGCCGTACAGGCCCTCGGAGCGCAGCTGCCGGCGGCATGCTTACTAGTCCAGCCATCTCACTGGGCTCCGGTTTGCACAATGTCCCTTTGTGCTTTCTGAAAAGCCTGTGTACCTTAGGTGCAGCCTTGCGTACAGTCAGAGGAGTCATTGCCTTAACAGTGATTATTCCCTCTGCTGAATGGAGCAGAGGTGGTTTAAGCCGAGTCTTGATGGAAGGAGGAGAGGTAATGAGCTGCTCTGTGTCAGCTGGTCACACTTAGAAGAGCATCTAATGTCCTGGACAGGTGTATTTGACACACCTCAACTTCGGTCCCAGGAGGCCCCAAGTCGCCTTAATCACAGCCAGCTGGTGTGCATGGATCAGCTCCTCTCATTCAGGGACTGTGGGGACATACTTGCTAACTGTCACCATTTGATTTTGATCCCTGGAAGGACAGGCCCTTGGAGAGAGTGTGGTCTGCACAAGTAGTGCCTTCTCTGAGCTCCCCAGGTGTTGTAGGCATTAGTCATCTAGGTGTTATCAAGATGTAGAAAGTCCTGACTGCATTGGGGGTGAGTCATTGGACTCCATCAGAGACCGATGACACAAACAGAGACGAAACAGAAAGGTCCATACGGTGTCCTTCACTCGACGAGCCCGCCAGGGATTGTGCAAGCAAAGACTTCACCACCTGGAGGGGAAGGTGGGGTTCCCGCAGCCCCTGACCCCAGCACCAGCTGACTGGGGTCCAGGGAATTGCTGGGGCACCAGACCTGTTATGTTCATCCACGACTTCTCTGATCTCCCGGGGTGGTCTGTCCCCATTTTAGACTGTAAAAATGTAAAATCAGCCACACGGGGACCAGGTACAGGGGCTTCTGGGGATGAGGGAAGGGGGCTCTGCAAGAGAAATAAATGAGTTGCTATCAGAATTAGGAAGAGCAGCTCCATAGATTTGAAGTTGTTTTTTCAACAAACAGCTTTGACTAAAGGACCTATATTTTGAGATTTGAGTTCCTTGTTTTTCTTTGGACATTTTTTGATATCATAAAATAATTTGGCTGATAAGCCCTTTATGGCCATCATAAATTTGAATTGTTAAATATTTACCATGCTTACTGAGACTTTGGAGTAAGTTTAAGGTGACATTTAATGCACTGTACTCTACAAAACAACTCATTTTCACATTTCCCTTTTCAGATTTTCAACACTTTGCTTGTAAAAGATTAAACTGAAAAAACTAAGTTCAGTCGCTCAGTCATGTCTTTGTGACCCACTGGACTGTGGCCCCCCAGGCTCCTCTGTCCAGGGGATTCTCCAGGCAAGAACACTGGAGTGGGTTGTCATTTCCTCCTCCAGGGGATCTTCCCAACCTAGGGATCGAACCTGAATCTCTTGTGTCTCCTGTAACTGCAGGCAGATTCCTTACCCCCACTGAGCCATCGGAGAAGCTTGCTTTTAAAGCTGTACTATAATTAAGCATAGATGGAAAAAAAAACCCGGAGTCTGTAATTACTGTCTAGTGAGAGGGCTCAATATGAATGATAACTTAAAAAAAAAGTCATTGTTATAAAATCTAGAGAATGACCTAGCCGAAAGTTAGAATATACAGCTAATTCTACACTATGTTTAATTCTAATGGGAAGTATTGGTGGTTTAAGGAACTATTGACTTACCTCTGCTGAAGTGGCCCTCACATACACTATGTCTCTGGACTTGTTCTTGGCTGCGCCGGGTCTTCACTGTGGCTCTGGGCTTTCTCTAGTTGTGGCTCAGTCTTTTCTTGCTGTGGTTCCTGGGCTCCAGAGCCCATGGGTTCAACAGTTGTGACGTGTAGGCTTGGTTGCCC
This sequence comes from Oreotragus oreotragus, assembly GCA_006410675.1. Classification (NCBI taxonomy): domain Eukaryota; kingdom Metazoa; phylum Chordata; class Mammalia; order Artiodactyla; family Bovidae; genus Oreotragus; species Oreotragus oreotragus. The sequence goes on along the minus strand of SJYX01002127.1, from coordinate 608,153 downwards.
CGCTGCAAGTGGGATCTTAGCTCTTTGACCAGGAACTGAACAAGCACCCACTGCAATGGATGGCAGATTCTTAACCACTAGACAATCAGGGAAGGCCCCAAGAACTGGACATTCTCATAGATGACATTCACTCATCTGTATCACTTATGATTGGGGACAGTCACTCATCTAATACCTTGACGTCAGGCTTTCTGCATCGGGTCAGTATTGTGGGGATATGTAATATGAGAAGCTTTGCTTTTGTTTCTGTCTGATAAAGTTAATGCCCATCTTCCGTGTATCCTAAGGGCTCAGACCCCATACTGAATTTAGCATTTTCATGAGAACATTCTAGATCTACCAAGCCAGATACACTATGTTTTTCCCAGTGATATAATATGGTGAATGAGAACACGTAGGCTTCTTAATGATGCTTGTTCCTGTTTCTCCCTGCATTAATTCACCCATCAGGTGCGTGTGTGCTGAATCACTTTAGTTGTTCCCGACTCTTTTCAGCGCCATGGACTGTAGCCCGTCAGGCTCTGTGGGATTCTCCAGGCAAGAATAGTGGAGTGAGTTATCACTCCCCTCTCCGCAGCAGGTAGTAGACTGTCAATAAGCATTTACTCTGGGGGGCTTCCCAGGTGGCCCTACGCAGTCAAGAATCTGTTTGCCAGTGCANTGATATAATATGGTGAATGAGAACACGTAGGCTTCTTAATGATGCTTGTTCCTGTTTCTCCCTGCATTAATTCACCCATCAGGTGCGTGTGTGCTGAATCACTTTAGTTGTTCCCGACTCTTTTCAGCGCCATGGACTGGAGCCCGTCAGGCTCTGTGGGATTCTCCAGGCAAGAATAGTGGAGTGAGTTATCACTCCCCTCTCCGCAGCAGGTAGTAGACTGTCAATAAGCATTTACTCTGGGGGGCTTCCCAGGTGGCCCTACGCAGTCAAGAATCTGTCTGCCAGTGCAAGAAAAGGAAAAAACGTGGGTTCACTATCTGGTTCAGGAGGATCTGGGTCAGCAATAAGTGGCAACCCACTCCAGTATTCTGGTCTGGAAAACTCCATGGACAGAAAAGCCTGGCGGGCTGCGGTCCACTAGGCCACAAAGAGGCGGAAAAGACTGGGCGACTGAGCTCGCACATACAGCCACATAAATGTTTACTGAATGAATGTCAGGGACAGGTTGCAGTAGAAAAAATAATGTATTACAAAGTCTTTAAACCATAAAGTTTATAACAAAATTCCCATCTTGATAAAAAAAAATTTTTTTTAATGGTTGCTTACTGGTGGACACGCAGGATGAGCAGGAATTTCAGGAAAAACTTCCGGACAGTTAGGCAGAGACCATAACCTGGCTGTGCTCCCAGGCATCTGGCTTGGCCCTCAAGGGAAAATAACGTGAGTGCCCCCAGAACCTCCAAACCCCTCGCCTGGAGGGCCAAGCTGGCCACTGATCTCTGCAGCTTTCGGAATTGCTAAAATGACACTGCTGGACCAGAAACACGGTGTCTCAAGTCAGCCACTCCCCAGCGCCAAGCCCGTGCTGGGTTCTACACTCAGGTCCTTGGCTTTTATTCACGATTATGAACAAGCTTCCTGCCTTTTGCCCCATTTTGTCATTTTCCTAATGGAGACTGTTCGCTTCACAAAGGGTTAAGTAAATTTGCTTGTATCACCTACGTTAATTTCTTTTCCTTTTTTTTTTAAATTTCGTGGGGGTCCAGCTGCTTTACCATGCTGTCTTAGTTTCTGCTGTGCAGCCAAGTGGATCGGCTCCAGGTATACACCATATCCCCTCTTTACCTGGATTTCCTTCCCAATTAGGTCACTGCAGAGCACTGAGTAGAGTTTCCTGAGCTAACAGTAGGTTCTCATTCAGTGCAGTTCGGTCGCTCAGTTGTGTCTGACTCTTTGCGACCCCATGAATCGCCACACACCGGGCCTCCCTGTCCAACACCAACTCCCGGAGTTCACTCAGACTCACGTCCATCGAGTCCGTGACGCCATCCAGCCATCTCATCCTNGTGAAGAACTGACTCATTTGAAAAGACCCTCATGCTGGGAAAGATTGAAGGCGGGAGGAGAAGAGGATGACAGAGGATGAGATGGTTGGATGGCATCACTGACTCAGTGGACGTGAGTTTGGGTGGACTCCGGGAGTTGGTGATGGACAGGGAGGCCTGGCGTGCTGCAGTCCACAGGGTTGCAGAGTAGGACACTACTGAGCGACTGAACTGAACTGAGTAAGCCCATCAGTTCCCACCAATGTAACCTGCTTTTATGAAGTTCTAGCAGTTCAGTGGCAAAGAATCCACCAGAGTTTGCTCATCACTGAGTCAATGATGTCATCCAGCCATCTCATCCTCTATTGTCCCCTTCTCCTCCTGTCTTCAATTTTTCCCAGCATTAGGGTCTCTTCAAATGTGTCTGCTCTTCACATCAGGTTGCAGAAGTATTGGAGCTTCGGCTTCAGCATCAGTCCTTCCAATGAATATTCAGAACTGACTTTCTTTAGGATTGACTGGTTTGATCTCCTTGCTGTCGAAGGGACTCTCAAGAGTCTTCTCCAACACCACAGTTCGAAAGCATCAATTCTTCTGAGCTCAGTCTGTTTTTATGGTCCAGCTCTCACATCCGTACACGACTACTGCAAAAGCCATAGCTTTGACCATGAGAACCTTTGTCAGCAAAGTAATGTCTCTGCTGTTTGTTATGCTGTCTAGGTTTGCCATAGCTTTCCTTCCAAGGAACAAGTGTCTTTTAATTTCATGGCTGCAGTCACCATCTGCAGCGATTTGGGAGCCCCCCAGAATAAAGTCTCTCAGTGTTTCCATCTATTTGCTGTGAAGTGATGGGACCGATTTGTTATGCTGTCTAGGTTTGCCATAGCTTTCCTTCCAAGGAACAAGTGTCTTTTAATTTCATGGCTGCAGTCACCATCTGCAGCGATTTGGGAGCCCCCCAGAATAAAGTCTCTCAGTGTTTCCATCTATTTGCTGTGAAGTGATGGGACCGGATGACATGATCTTAAGTTTTTTGAATGTTGAGTTTTAAGCCAGCTTTTTCACTCTCCTCTTTCACATAAGAGGACACTTAAATATGTCAGAAACATGATACAACAAATACAAGAGTTAAAATGAGATAGCAATGTACTCTTCCCTGGCGAAACACTCAGGGAAGGAGGTCCAAGGTGGTTTCGATGGCTCAGTGATGTTGGGACTTAGGCTCAACCGTCAGTAAATCCATTCCTGAGATATGTCACCCCCCAGGCTATTTTCCAGCTGCTCAGGGACAGTCCTCAACCTCTTCTATCTCTTGCCCTCTCCAGATCCATCTGGAACTGAAACTGTGGATTCTAGCTCTGAGATTTCCCTAACACTCAGTCTCTTTTTCTGATTCTTACTGATCTAACAGGGATGAGCACCATAGCATCAGCCAGATCATTTCCAATCAGGTGCCCTCCCTCTGACACCTTCCTCTCAGCCAGTACTACACCAGGCAGCCCAGTGTGCTGTGCTTCCTAACCTGTTGGTCTGGTTATGTTATTCTCCTGCTCTGCTCTCTCTCTCTCTCTCTTTTTTAGTATAGTTGCTTTCCAATGTTGTTTTAGCTTCTTCTGTACAGCAAAGTCAATCAGTTGTACGTATACATATATCCTTTCTTTTTTTGCATTTCCTTCCCATTCAGGTCACCACAGAGCACTGAGTGGAGCCCCCTGAGCTCAACAGTCGGTTCTCATCAGTTATCTATTTTATACATAGGGTATGCATGCCCATCCGGATCTCCCAATCCCTCTCTCCCCCGTCCCCCTGCCTTGGTGGTGGTGGGTTAGCTGTTAAGTCGTGTCCAACTCTTGCCACCCCATGGACCCTAGCCTCCAAGGCTTCTCTGCCCATGGGATTTCCTAGGCAAGAATACTGGATTGGGTTACCCTTTCCTTCTCCAGGGGATCTTCCAGACCCAGGGATCGAACCCTCATCTTGAGCCCTCGTCTCCTGCATTGCAAGCAGACTCTTTACCACTGAGTCACCAGGGTAGCTCCACCCCCTTGAGAACCAGTGTTTGCTTTCCATGTCTGTGTCTCTATTTCTCCTTTGCAAATAAGTTAATCTATACCATTTTCCTAGATTCCATACAGGTGTGCTAATGTATGATATGCACTGCTCTTGTTGTGTTCAGTGGCTAAGTCATGTCTGACTCTTTTCGACCCCATGGACTGCAGCACACTAGCCTTGCCTGTCTTTCACCATCTCCTGGAGTTTGCTCAGACTCATGTCTGTTGAGTTGGTGATGCCATCCAACTAGCTCATCCTCTGCCGGCCTCTTCTCCTTCTGCCCTCAATCTTTCCCAGTCTTTTCCAATGAGTCAACTCTTCACATTAGGTGGCCAAAGTATTGGGGCACTGCTCTTGAAATGAAATCTAAACAGCTTGGCGTGACTTTTGTTTGCACTGCCAGCCTCCTCTCCCACTAACCCTCCCACCTACCCCGTGAGCCTCAAGGTCCAGCCAAGAGTAGGGAAAGACAGAGAGGCGTAAACTGAAACACACTGAGGGCTTTCTGAATCATCATTGCTATGGTCTGAGTGTCTGTGTGGCCTCCAGATTCATTTGTTGAAAGCCAGTCCCCCATGAGATAGTATTTGGAGGTGGGCAACTTAGGAGGGAATTGAGTCATGAGAACTCTGCTATCTTGCACACAGTCCTTATAGTAGCCTCACTGGATCTCTGAGCCGACTCCTGGATCTTAATTCCTGGGCTGTAATGGTCAGTTTTGCCTGTTTCTCCCCAGAGACACTAAACTTCCTTACGGTCCCAGAGAGTCTTCCACTGAGCCTCCTTGGGTGAAGGGAGCACCAGGATCTTTAACAGGGGTTGCAGGCAGGCACTTGCAGGCTGGAGAGGCTGAGGTTGAAATGGGCTCCACCAGTTCAGTGGATATCAGGATCCTGGCTGGCTGGTTGCAAGACGACCCCTTCCTTCCCAGAGGTTTCCAGAAGAGGCAGCCAGGCCTGGTCTGTGGCTGTGTTTACTGAGTCATGGACTTATTAGGAACCAAAGCCACGGGTGGTCCTCAGAGGGCACATTCAGCATCACTGGAAACATGCCAGGGCTGGTGAATGAGGCCTGGCCAGTGTCACTGCACTGAACTCGGAAGGCTCTCGGTAGATTTCAGGGACTGGATCTGTTCACACCGTGTGGATCCGAACCTTCCTGCTGAGCTCTTCCAAAGGGCTCTGAGTTCTCTCCTGGGGACCTGAGCATCTTTCAGGGTCAATGGGACCCAGGCTCTCTGTGAATACCAACTCCAAGGGGCTCAGATACCCCTCGGCTCTACTGGGGAAGGAGCTGCTTTCCAGGGTCAGATTATAGAGCCCTGGGACAGAAGAAGTGATGAAAAGAAGTTCGGGCTTTGCCAGTCACCATGGCGTCTTAAATAGGGCCCTTCACTTCTGATGCTTGAGTTTCTCCCATAAAACAGAGATAATGCCTCCTGCCTCATCAACTACACAGATCCTGGAAGGGTTATCCCCCCTGTCTCCTTTCCATCCCCTCTTCCTCCCATCCAGAGCTGTCTGTCAGGTGCCTGCCATGTGCTAGTCCCAGTTTTAGGCAACTTGGTATACATTAATGAACAAAATTGACAAATGTCTCAGCCCTCATGGAGTTTATGTAAGAGCAAGGGAATAGGCATATAAGAAGCACAACAAATACACAAATATGAAGCGTAACAAGGAAGTGAAGTGTTTAGTAATTAAAATGACCTTAAGCGCAGGACTTCCCTGATGAACCACTAGTTAAGACTCTGGGCTTCCAATGCAGGGGGCGCAGGTTTGATCCCTGGTCAGAGAACTGAGATCCCACATGTGGGGTAGCCAAAAATATGTAAATAAATAAAATGACCATAAGTGCATGATTGGTAAAGAGAAAAGAAAGGACTACAAGGCAAGGAAAGCTGAATTACTCGGCTCTACTGGGGAAGGAGCTGCTTTCCAGGGTCAGATTATAGAGCCCTGGGACAGAAGAAGTGATGAAAAGAAGTTCGGGCTTTGCCAGTCACCATGGCGTCTTAAATAGGGCCCTTCACTTCTGATGCTTGAGTTTCTCCCATAAAACAGAGATAATGCCTCCTGCCTCATCAACTACACAGATCCTGGAAGGGTTATCCCCCCTGTCTCCTTTCCATCCCCTCTTCCTCCCATCCAGAGCTGTCTGTCAGGTGCCTGCCATGTGCTAGTCCCAGTTTTAGGCAACTTGGTATACATTAATGAACAAAATTGACAAATGTCTCAGCCCTCATGGAGTTTATGTAAGAGCAAGGGAATAGGCATATAAGAAGCACAACAAATACACAAATATGAAGCATAACAAGGAAGTGAAGTGTTTAGTAATTAAAATGACCTTAAGCGCAGGACTTCCCTGATGAACCACTAGTTAAGAGTCTGGGCTTCCAATGCAGGGGGCGCAGGTTTGATCCCTGGTCAGAGAACTGAGATCCCACATGTGGGGTAGCCAAAAATATGTAAATAAATAAAATGACCATAAGTGCATGATTGGTAAAGAGAAAAGAAAGGACTACAAGGCAAGGAAAGCTGAATTGTGAGTGACAAAGGACCATTAAGATCTAGTGCACTGAGTGTCAAATCTTATCTCGGGATACCTTTACATTCTAAAATTTATCATTTATGTGGATCCTATACATTTTTACCATATTAAAAATCAAAGCAGAAAAGTGTTGAAAATATTTATTTATTTTAAAATGACAATAAACTTATTGTATGATCGTTTGAATAGCATTTCTTAATAAAAGGTGACTCTATGTTCTAAAACAACAAAAGCTTAGTATGAAACATGCAATTGTTTTACATTTTTGAGAATCTTCTCAATGTCTGGCTTAACGGAAGACAGTTGGACTTTCTCATCTGCTTCTGAATTCAAACCCTTACAATATCGCATGTCATGAAGCCTCTGAAAAGCTCTACTAAACATTTGTGAAAGATTGAGAGTGAAATAAACAATTATTTATGTAAATTTTTACTTCACAGACGCCAGGAAAAAGGCTCAGGGACCCATAGCCACCCTGGAACACACTTTGAGAACCACCACTCAGGTGTATTCCAGTTTCATTTCAAATGGGAAAACAGGGTCCCAGTGTGAATTTCTGAGGTCTCACAGCTGATCAGTAGCTCTTACTGGGGGCCAGATGCACAACTTCTTACCTTAGCCCAAGATTCTCTCCCCAGCAGAAGATTTATTTGTTGCTTGATCATTTTGATGAAATGCAAATGCCTAGGTACTTAGTCACACTCGAAATGAAGGCACAACGTTTGAAATAAGTAAGGTGCCAACGCAGGGGCCACCCACAGCGTGAGGTAAGCCGTACAGGCCCTCGGAGCACAGCTGTCGACGGCATGCTTACTAGTCCAGCCATCTCACTGGGCTCCGGTTTGCACAATGTCCCTTTGTGCTTTCTGAAAAGCCTGTGTACCTTAGGTGCAGCCTTGCGTACAGTCAGAGGAGTCATTGCCTTAACAGTGATTATTCCCTCTGCTGAATGGAGCAGAGGTGGTTTAAGCCGAGTCTTGATGGAAGGAGGAGAGGTAATGAGCTGCTCTGTGTCAGCTGGTCACACTTAGAAGAGCATCTAATGTCCTGGACAGGTGTATTTGACACACCTCAACTTCGGTCCCAGGAGGCCCCAAGTCGCCTTAATCACAGCCAGCTGGTGTGCATGGATCAGCTCCTCTCATTCAGGGACTGTGGGGACATACTTGCTAACTGTCACCATTTGATTTTGATCCCTGGAAGGACAGGCCCTTGGAGAGAGTGTGGTCTGCACAAGTAGTGCCTTCTCTGAGCTCCCCAGGTGTTGTAGGCATTAGTCATCTAGGTGTTATCAAGATGTAGAAAGTCCTGACTGCATTGGGGGTGAGTCATTGGACTCCATCAGAGACCGATGACACAAACAGAGACGAAACAGAAAGGTCCATACGGTGTCCTTCACTCGACGAGCCCGCCAGGGATTGTGCAAGCAAAGACTTCACCACCTGGAGGGGAAGGTGGGGTTCCCGCAGCCCCTGACCCCAGCACCAGCTGACTGGGGTCCAGGGAATTGCTGGGGCACCAGACCTGTTATGTTCATCCACGACTTCTCTGATCTCCCGGGGTGGTCTGTCCCCATTTTAGACTGTAAAAATGTAAAATCAGCCACACGGGGACCAGGTACAGGGGCTTCTGGGGATGAGGGAAGGGGGCTCTGCAAGAGAAATAAATGAGTTGCTATCAGAATTAGGAAGAGCAGCTCCATAGATTTGAAGTTGTTTTTTCAACAAACAGCTTTGACTAAAGGACCTATATTTTGAGATTTGAGTTCCTTGTTTTTCTTTGGACATTTTTTGATATCATAAAATAATTTGGCTGATAAGCCCTTTATGGCCATCATAAATTTGAATTGTTAAATATTTACCATGCTTACTGAGACTTTGGAGTAAGTTTAAGGTGACATTTAATGCACTGTACTCTACAAAACAACTCATTTTCACATTTCCCTTTTCAGATTTTCAACACTTTGCTTGTAAAAGATTAAACTGAAAAAACTAAGTTCAGTCGCTCAGTCATGTCTTTGTGACCCACTGGACTGTGGCCCCCCAGGCTCCTCTGTCCAGGGGATTCTCCAGGCAAGAACACTGGAGTGGGTTGTCATTTCCTCCTCCAGGGGATCTTCCCAACCTAGGGATCGAACCTGAATCTCTTGTGTCTCTTGTAATTGCAGGCGGATTCCTTACACCCCCTGAGCCATCGGAGAAGCTTGCTTTTAAAGCTGTACTATAATTAAGCATAGATGGAAAAAAAAACCCGGAGTCTGTAATTACTGTCTAGTGAGAGGGCTCAATATGAATGATAACTTAAAAAAAAAGTCATTGTTATAAAATCTAGAGAATGACCTAGCCGAAAGTTAGAATATACAGCTAATTCTACACTATGTTTAATTCTAATGGGAAGTATTGGTGGTTTAAGGAACTATTGACTTACCTCTGCTGAAGTGGCCCTCACATACACTATGTCTCTGGACTTGTTCTTGGCTGCGCCGGGTCTTCACTGTGGCTCTGGGCTTTCTCTAGTTGTGGCTCAGTCTTTTCTTGCTGTGGTTCCTGGGCTCCAGAGCCCATGGGTTCAACAGTTGTGACGTGTAGGCTTGGTTGCCCCGCTGCAAGTGGGATCTTAGCTCTTTGACCAGGAACTGAACAAGCACCCACTGCAATGGATGGCAGATTCTTAACCACTAGACAATCAGGGAAGGCCCCAAGAACTGGACATTCTCATAGATGACATTCACTCATCTGTATCACTTATGATTGGGGACAGTCACTCATCTAATACCTTGACGTCAGGCTTTCTGCATCGGGTCAGTATTGTGGGGATATGTAATATGAGAAGCTTTGCTTTTGTTTCTGTCTGATAAAGTTAATGCCCATCTTCCGTGTATCCTAAGGGCTCAGACCCCATACTGAATTTAGCATTTTCATGAGAACATTCTAGATCTACCAAGCCAGATACACTATGTTTTTCCCAGTGATATAATATGGTGAATGAGAACACGTAGGCTTCTTAATGATGCTTGTTCCTGTTTCTCCCTGCATTAATTCACCCATCAGGTGCGTGTGTGCTGAATCACTTTAGTTGTTCCCGACTCTTTTCAGCGCCATGGACTGTAGCCCGTCAGGCTCTGTGGGATTCTCCAGGCAAGAATAGTGGAGTGAGTTATCACTCCCCTCTCCGCAGCAGGTAGTAGACTGTCAATAAGCATTTACTCTGGGGGGCTTCCCAGGTGGCCCTACGCAGTCAAGAATCTGTCTGCCAGTGCAAGAAAAGGAAAAAACGTGGGTTCACTATCTGGTTCAGGAGGATCTGGGTCAGCAATAAGTGGCAACCCACTCCAGTATTCTGGTCTGGAAAACTCCATGGACAGAAAAGCCTGGCGGGCTGCGGTCCACTAGGCCACAAAGAGGCGGAAAAGACTGGGCGACTGAGCTCGCACATACAGCCACATAAATGTTTACTGAATGAATGTCAGGGACAGGTTGCAGTAGAAAAAATAATGTATTACAAAGTCTTTAAACCATAAAGTTTATAACAAAATTCCCATCTTGATAAAAAAAAATTTTTTTTAATGGTTGCTTACTGGTGGACACGCAGGATGAGCAGGAATTTCAGGAAAAACTTCCGGACAGTTAGGCAGAGACCATAACCCGGCTGTGCTCCCAGGGATCTGGCTTGGCCCTCAGGGGAAAATAACGTGAGTGCCCCCAGAACCTCCAAACCCCTCGCCTGGAGGGCCAAGCTGGCCACTGATCTCTGCAGCTTTCGGAATTGCTGAAATGACACTGCTGGACCAGAAACACGGTGTCTCAAGTCAGCCACTCCCCAGCACCAAGCCCGTGCTGGGTTCTACACTCAGGTCCTTGGCTTTTATTCACGATTATGAACAAGCTTCCTGCCTTTTGCCCCATTTTGTCATTTTCCTAATGGAGACTGTTCGCTTCACAAAGGGTTAAGTAAATTTGCTTGTATCACCTACGTTAATTTCTTTTCCTTTTTTTTTTAAATTTCGTGGGGGTCCAGCTGCTTTACCATGCTGTCTTAGTTTCTGCTGTGCAGCCAAGTGGATCGGCTCCAGGTATACACCATATCCCCTCTTTACCTGGATTTCCTTCCCAATTAGGTCACTGCAGAGCACTGAGTAGAGTTTCCTGAGCTAACAGTAGGTTCTCATTCAGTGCAGTTCGGTCGCTCAGTTGTGTCTGACTCTTTGCGACCCCATGAATCGCCACACACCGGGCCTCCCTGTCCAACACCAACTCCCGGAGTTCACTCAGACTCACGTCCATCGAGTCCGTGACGCCATCCAGCCATCTCATCCTCGGTCGTCCCCTTCTCCTCCTGCCCCCAATCCCTCCCAGCATCAGAGTCTTTTCCAGTGAGTCAACTCTTCGCATGAGGTGGCCAAAGTACTGGAGTTTCAGCTTTAGCATCATTCCTTCCAAAGAAATCCCAGGGCTGATCTCCTTCAGAATGGGCTGGTTGGATCTCCTTGCAGTCCAAGGGACTCTCAAGAGTCTTCTCCAACACCACAGTTCAAAAGCATCAATTCTTCGGTGCTCAGCCTTCTTCACAGTCCAACTCTCACATCCATACTTATACATAATATTGATAAGACTATGAGCTTCCCTGTTGTCTCAGCTATAAAGACTCCATCTACCAACGTAAGAGACACTGATTCCTGAGTGAGGATGATTCCCTGGAGAAGGGAATGGCAACCCACTCCAGTATTCTTGCCTGGGAAATCCCATGGACAGAGGAGCCTGGTGGGCTACAGTCCATGGGGTCATAAAGAGTCAGACACGGCTGAAGCCAGTGAGCATGAACATCAATAGTGTATATATGTCAATCCCAATCTCTCAATTCCTCCCCCATCTTCCTCCAAAACTGTCTCTTTAATCATTTTTTAACATGTACCTTTGGGGCACATTGAAAGATGAAATAAGGCACATTAAATTTTTTTTTTTTTTAGTTTCTTTAAGCAAAAATCTATTCCAATTGGGCAGGACCAAACTGGAAACGGTTAGCAGCCCTTTACCCACAAGCCCCAGAGAAGAAACATGCATACTAGAGGGTACGTGTGAAGGCATAGATGGAGAATCATTGGTTGGTTGTAGCAAGAGGCAAAGTTGACTGTTTCTGATTGGTTGTCCTTAGCTTTAGATTTCAGAACCTTGAGGCATCTACGGGTTGAGGTTCTAGTTTACTTATGAAGCTGCCATTTCATAAAGCTGTATCAGGCTGATGGCCTCCTTGTTTAACTTATTAACTGAAAAAGCTTGAACTGCCACATGGAGAAGGCAATGGCACCCTACTCCAGTACTCTTTCCTGGAAAATCCCAGGGATGGAGGAGCCTGGTGGGCTACAGTCCATGGGGTCACTAGGAGTCAGGCACGACTTCCCTTTCACTTTTCACTTTCATGCATTGGAGAAGGAAATGGCACCCACTCCAGTGTTCTTGCCTGGAGAACACCATGGACAGAGGAGCTTGGCGGGCTACAGTCCATGAGGGTCGCAAACAGTCGAACGTGACTGAGTGACTCACACACACACACACACACACACACACACACACACACAGAGTTGATTTGTGATGTGTCAGTGTCAGGCGTACAGCTCAGTGATTCAATGATAAATATATTGAGAAAAACATCTCTTTTTTCAGATTTTTTGCACTTATAGGTTATTATAAAATATTAAGTACAGTTCCTTGTGCTATACAGTACGTTCTTGTTGGTTATCTGTTTTACATCTAGAAGTGTGTACACATTAATCCCAAACTCCTAATTTACCCCCACCCACTTCAACCTTCTCCTTTGGTAACTGTGTTTGTATTCCATGTCTATGAGTTTTTTTCATTTTGTAAATAAGTTCATTTGTCTATTTTTTAAAAAAATTCCACATATAAGCAATATCATATGATGTTTGTGTTTTTCTTTGATGCCAAAAACTCAGCCTCTGTGCATTGGTGCCAAATACAATCTCGGAAACAGAGTATTAGGTGAAGTAGAGAAGAATAGCTTTGTTGTTTTCCCAGACAAAGGGGAACACAGCAGGCTTGTGCCCCTCTAAATCATGCGTCCTGCCTGGGAGGATTTGGTGACCAGTTTTGCAGCGATGGTTCAAGGCTGTTGATAAGATTAGGGTGTGTGCAGGACCTGCACTCCTTAATCTGGCCTCAAATAATCACTTGATGAGTTTCTCTAGTTCCTTTACTCTGATTTCAGGTGCTCTTCTCTGGAACAAAAAATGCTACATCTTTCATCTGTTGCGGGGTTTAGATATGTAAAGACCTCAAAGATATCCTTATGTGTATCCCTTGGGGTAGAACCAGGACCTGCCCCAAGTCTACACTGTTGACTCTTGGTTGCTTCCCCCTTGTTTCTCCATACCCTTCCATCCCTGGTGAGCAACTGTTGAAATCTGCCCTTCAGAACTCAGGGAAGGTCGTGGAGGCTGGAATCTGTTCCCTACAAACAAGGAATGGAAGACACAGGAAGGCTTCTGTGCCCAGGAGCCCCACAGGGTCCTGCTCAGTTTCATCTGTGTGACTCACTTCACTTTGATAATCTCTAGGTCCGTTCACGTTGCTGCAAATGGTGTTATTTCATTCTTTTTTATGGTCGAGTAATATTCCATTGTATGCATGTACTACATCTTTTTCTGTTCGTGTGTTGATGGACATTTAGGTTGCTTCCATGTCCTGGGTATTGTAAATAATGATGCAATGAACACTGGGGTGCATGTATCTTTCCAAATTATGGTTTTCTCCGGATATATGTCCAATGATGGTAGGATCATTCTGTAACCCTACTTCTGGTGTCTTAAGGAGCTTCAGTACTGTTCTCTGTAGTGGCTGCACCAGTTTACAGTTTCCACCAATAGTAGGAGGGCTCCTTTATCTTCACACAGTATCCAGCATTTATCATTTGTAGACTTTTTGATGTTGGCCTTATTGAGGGAGGTGATCCTCATTGTGATTGTATGCTTTTGTAGGGTCTTATGCTTTTGTAGGACTGTCTACTTCTCTAATTTGAGAACCTATTACATTGACAGAAATTTGAAAAGCTAGTAGGACATAGTACAAACGGAGAAGTGAGAAGAAAGCAGAAGGTATTCTTTTCTGGTCTTTGTTCTGTCCTACAAAGNGTATGCTTTTGTAGGGTCTTATGCTTTTGTAGGACTGTCTACTTCTCTAATTTGAGAACCTATTACATTGACAGAAATTTGAAAAGCTAGTAGGACATAGTACAAACGGAGAAGTGAGAAGAAAGCAGAAGGTATTCTTTTCTGGTCTTTGTTCTGTCCTACAAAGAAATGATTTTTTAGGTGTTCAGTTTAATTGTATTAGACAATGGTGTGAATCAACCTGCTGTTTTAAATGAGAGATTACAGCCCCAGGCTATGGGTAGCCACTTGGGCACTCAGCCTGTTTCTTACTTATAAAAAGAAACTCTGAGCTTCCCTTTACTGTCCTGGGGAAGATTAATGAGACAATGTTTGCTCAGAGCCGGCTGGAGCAAATACTTTGAACAAAGCCCGTTTCATCCTTCTCGGAAGGCGTTCTTGAAGTTGTGTAAATAGAAACTATTTTGATTTAACCTGCTGCTTTGTTAGCAATGAGTGATGTTTCTGGCATGCCCAATGTAAACCACGGGGTGAAAATGAATTACAGTCCTGAAAGCCTTCCTTTCTGATAAGGACTTGATTGGGCCGATAACTTCCACAGAGAAATCCCTCTCTCTTTTTTCTGGAGAACCAAATTTGACTAATGCACACTCAAGTTAATATGTCAAGTTAATCCTTTACATTTAAAAGTTTTCTATCTGNCTGAGTCACCAGGGTAGCTCCACCCCCTTGAGAACCAGTGTTTGCTTTCCATGTCTGTGTCTCTATTTCTCCTTTGCAAATAAGTTAATCTATACCATTTTCCTAGATTCCATACAGGTGTGCTAATGTATGATATGCACTGCTCTTGTTGTGTTCAGTGGCTAAGTCATGTCTGACTCTTTTCGACCCCATGGACTGCAGCACACTAGCCTTGCCTGTCTTTCACCATCTCCTGGAGTTTGCTCAGACTCATGTCTGTTGAGTTGGTGATGCCATCCAACTAGCTCATCCTCTGCCGGCCTCTTCTCCTTCTGCCCTCAATCTTTCCCAGTCTTTTCCAATGAGTCAACTCTTCACATTAGGTGGCCAAAGTATTGGGGCACTGCTCTTGAAATGAAATCTAAACAGCTTGGCGTGACTTTTGTTTGCACTGCCAGCCTCCTCTCCCACTAACCCTCCCACCTACCCCGTGAGCCTCAAGGTCCAGCCAAGAGTAGGGAAAGACAGAGAGGCGTAAACTGAAACACACTGAGGGCTTTCTGAATCATCATTGCTATGGTCTGAGTGTTTGTGTGGCCCCCAGATTCATTTGTTGAAAGCCAGTCCCCCATGAGATAGTATTTGGAGGTGGGCAACTTAGGAGGGAATTGAGTCATGAGAACTCTGCTATCTTGCACACAGTCCTTATAGTAGCCTCACTGGATCTCTGAGCCGACTCCTGGATCTTAATTCCTGGGCTGTAATGGTCAGTTTTGCCTGTTTCTCCCCAGAGACACTAAACTTCCTTACGGTCCCAGAGAGTCTTCCACTGAGCCTCCTTGGGTGAAGGGAGCACCAGGATCTTTAACAGGGGTTGCAGGCAGGCACTTGCAGGCTGGAGAGGCTGAGGTTGAAATGGGCTCCACCAGTTCAGTGGATATCAGGATCCTGGCTGGCTGGTTGCAAGACGACCCCTTCCTTCCCAGAGGTTTCCAGAAGAGGCAGCCAGGCCTGGTCTGTGGCTGTGTTTACTGAGTCATGGACTTATTAGGAACCAAAGCCACGGGTGGTCCTCAGAGGGCACATTCAGCATCACTGGAAACATGCCAGGGCTGGTGAATGAGGCCTGGCCAGTGTCACTGCACTGAACTCGGAAGGCTCTCGGTAGATTTCAGGGACTGGATCTGTTCACACCGTGTGGATCCGAACCTTCCTGCTGAGCTCTTCCAAAGGGCTCTGAGTTCTCTCCTGGGGACCTGAGCATCTTTCAGGGTCAATGGGACCCAGGCTCTCTGTGAATACCAACTCCAAGGGGCTCAGATACCCCTCGGCTCTACTGGGGAAGGAGCTGCTTTCCAGGGTCAGATTATAGAGCCCTGGGACAGAAGAAGTGATGAAAAGAAGTTCGGGCTTTGCCAGTCACCATGGCGTCTTAAATAGGGCCCTTCACTTCTGATGCTTGAGTTTCTCCCATAAAACAGAGATAATGCCTCCTGCCTCATCAACTACACAGATCCTGGAAGGGTTATCCCCCCTGTCTCCTTTCCATCCCCTCTTCCTCCCATCCAGAGCTGTCTGTCAGGTGCCTGCCATGTGCTAGTCCCAGTTTTAGGCAACTTGGTATACATTAATGAACAAAATTGACAAATGTCTCAGCCCTCATGGAGTTTATGTAAGAGCAAGGGAATAGGCATATAAGAAGCACAACAAATACACAAATATGAAGCATAACAAGGAAGTGAAGTGTTTAGTAATTAAAATGACCTTAAGCGCAGGACTTCCCTGATGAACCACTAGTTAAGAGTCTGGGCTTCCAATGCAGGGGGCGCAGGTTTGATCCCTGGTCAGAGAACTGAGATCCCACATGTGGGGTAGCCAAAAATATGTAAATAAATAAAATGACCATAAGTGCATGATTGGTAAAGAGAAAAGAAAGGACTACAAGGCAAGGAAAGCTGAATTGTGAGTGACAAAGGACCATTAAGATCTAGTGCACTGAGTGTCAAATCTTATCTCGGGATACCTTTACATTCTAAAATTTATCATTTATGTGGATCCTATACATTTTTACCATATTAAAAATCAAAGCAGAAAAGTGTTGAAAATATTTATTTATTTTAAAATGACAATAAACTTATTGTATGATCGTTTGAATAGCATTTCTTAATAAAAGGTGACTCTATGTTCTAAAACAACAAAAGCTTAGTATGAAACATGCAATTGTTTTACATTTTTGAGAATCTTCTCAATGTCTGGCTTAACAGAAGACAGTTGGACTTTCTCATATGCTTCTGAATTCAAACCCTTACAATATCGCATGTCATGAAGCCTCTGAAACGCTCTACTAGACATTTGTGAAAGATTGAGAGTGAAATAAACAATTATTTATGTAAATTTTTACTTCACAGACGCCAGGAAAAAGGCTCAGGGACCCATAGCCACCCTGGAACACACTTTGAGAACCACCACTCAGGTGTATTCCAGTTTCATTTCAAATGGGAAAACAGGGTCCCAGTGTGAATTTCTGAGGTCTCACAGCTGATCAGTAGCTCTTACTGGGGGCCAGATGCACAACTTCTTACCTTAGCCCAAGATTCTCTCCCCAGCAGAAGATTTATTTGTTGCTTGATCATTTTGGTGAAATGCAAATGCCTAGGTACTTAGTCACACTCGAAATGAAGGCACAACGTTTGAAATAAGTAAGGTGCCAACGCAGGGGCCACCCACAGCGTGAGGTAAGCCGTACAGGCCCTCGGAGCGCAGCTGTCGACGGCATGCTTACTAGTCCAGCCATCTCACTGGGCTCCGGTTTGCACAATGTCCCTTTGTGCTTTCTGAAAAGCCTGTGTACCTTAGGTGCAGCCTTGCGTACAGTCAGAGGAGTCATTGCCTTAACAGTGATTATTCCCTCTGCTGAATGGAGCAGAGGTGGTTTAAGCCGAGTCTTGATGGAAGGAGGAGAGGTAATGAGCTGCTCTGTGTCAGCTGGTCACACTTAGAAGAGCATCTAATGTCCTGGACAGGTGTATTTGACACACCTCAACTTCGGTCCCAGGAGGCCCCAAGTCGCCTTAATCACAGCCAGCTGGTGTGCATGGATCAGCTCCTCTCATTCAGGGACTGTGGGGACATACTTGCTAACTGTCACCATTTGATTTTGATCCCTGGAAGGACAGGCCCTTGGAGAGAGTGTGGTCTGCACAAGTAGTGCCTTCTCTGAGCTCCCCAGGTGTTGTAGGCATTAGTCATCTAGGTGTTATCAAGATGTAGAAAGTCCTGACTGCATTGGGGGTGAGTCATTGGACTCCATCAGAGACCGATGACACAAACAGAGACGAAACAGAAAGGTCCATACGGTGTCCTTCACTCGACGAGCCCGCCAGGGATTGTGCAAGCAAAGACTTCACCACCTGGAGGGGAAGGTGGGGTTCCCGCAGCCCCTGACCCCAGCACCAGCTGACTGGGGTCCAGGGAATTGCTGGGGCACCAGACCTGTTATGTTCATCCACGACTTCTCTGATCTCCCGGGGTGGTCTGTCCCCATTTTAGACTGTAAAAATGTAAAATCAGCCACACGGGGACCAGGTACAGGGGCTTCTGGGGATGAGGGAAGGGGGCTCTGCAAGAGAAATAAATGAGTTGCTATCAGAATTAGGAAGAGCAGCTCCATAGATTTGAAGTTGTTTTTTCAACAAACAGCTTTGACTAAAGGACCTATATTTTGAGATTTGAGTTCCTTGTTTTTCTTTGGACATTTTTTGATATCATAAAATAATTTGGCTGATAAGCCCTTTATGGCCATCATAAATTTGAATTGTTAAATATTTACCATGCTTACTGAGACTTTGGAGTAAGTTTAAGGTGACATTTAATGCACTGTACTCTACAAAACAACTCATTTTCACATTTCCCTTTTCAGATTTTCAACACTTTGCTTGTAAAAGATTAAACTGAAAAAACTAAGTTCAGTCGCTCAGTCATGTCTTTGTGACCCACTGGACTGTGGCCCCCCAGGCTCCTCTGTCCAGGGGATTCTCCAGGCAAGAACACTGGAGTGGGTTGTCATTTCCTCCTCCAGGGGATCTTCCCAACCTAGGGATCGAACCTGAATCTCTTGTGTCTCTTGTAATTGCAGGCGGATTCCTTACACCCCCTGAGCCATCGGAGAAGCTTGCTTTTAAAGCTGTACTATAATTAAGCATAGATGGAAAAAAAAACCCGGAGTCTGTAATTACTGTCTAGTGAGAGGGCTCAATATGAATGATAACTTAAAAAAAAAGTCATTGTTATAAAATCTAGAGAATGACCTAGCCGAAAGTTAGAATATACAGCTAATTCTACACTATGTTTAATTCTAATGGGAAGTATTGGTGGTTTAAGGAACTATTGACTTACCTCTGCTGAAGTGGCCCTCACATACACTATGTCTCTGGACTTGTTCTTGGCTGCGCCGGGTCTTCACTGTGGCTCTGGGCTTTCTCTAGTTGTGGCTCAGTCTTTTCTTGCTGTGGTTCCTGGGCTCCAGAGCCCATGGGTTCAACAGTTGTGACGTGTAGGCTTGGTTGCCCCGCTGCAAGTGGGATCTTAGCTCTTTGACCAGGAACTGAACAAGCACCCACTGCAATGGATGGCAGATTCTTAACCACTAGACAATCAGGGAAGGCCCCAAGAACTGGACATTCTCATAGATGACATTCACTCATCTGTATCACTTATGATTGGGGACAGTCACTCATCTAATACCTTGACGTCAGGCTTTCTGCATCGGGTCAGTATTGTGGGGATATGTAATATGAGAAGCTTTGCTTTTGTTTCTGTCTGATAAAGTTAATGCCCATCTTCCGTGTATCCTAAGGGCTCAGACCCCATACTGAATTTAGCATTTTCATGAGAACATTCTAGATCTACCAAGCCAGATACACTATGTTTTTCCCAGTGATATAATATGGTGAATGAGAACACGTAGGCTTCTTAATGATGCTTGTTCCTGTTTCTCCCTGCATTAATTCACCCATCAGGTGCGTGTGTGCTGAATCACTTTAGTTGTTCCCGACTCTTTTCAGCGCCATGGACTGTAGCCCGTCAGGCTCTGTGGGATTCTCCAGGCAAGAATAGTGGAGTGAGTTATCACTCCCCTCTCCGCAGCAGGTAGTAGACTGTCAATAAGCATTTACTCTGGGGGGCTTCCCAGGTGGCCCTACGCAGTCAAGAATCTGTCTGCCAGTGCAAGAAAAGGAAAAAACGTGGGTTCACTATCTGGTTCAGGAGGATCTGGGTCAGCAATAAGTGGCAACCCACTCCAGTATTCTGGTCTGGAAAACTCCATGGACAGAAAAGCCTGGCGGGCTGCGGTCCACTAGGCCACAAAGAGGCGGAAAAGACTGGGCGACTGAGCTCGCACATACAGCCACATAAATGTTTACTGAATGAATGTCAGGGACAGGTTGCAGTAGAAAAAATAATGTATTACAAAGTCTTTAAACCATAAAGTTTATAACAAAATTCCCATCTTGATAAAAAAAAATTTTTTTTAATGGTTGCTTACTGGTGGACACGCAGGATGAGCAGGAATTTCAGGAAAAACTTCCGGACAGTTAGGCAGAGACCATAACCCGGCTGTGCTCCCAGGGATCTGGCTTGGCCCTCAGGGGAAAATAACGTGAGTGCCCCCAGAACCTCCAAACCCCTCGCCTGGAGGGCCAAGCTGGCCACTGATCTCTGCAGCTTTCGGAATTGCTGAAATGACACTGCTGGACCAGAAACACGGTGTCTCAAGTCAGCCACTCCCCAGCACCAAGCCCGTGCTGGGTTCTACACTCAGGTCCTTGGCTTTTATTCACGATTATGAACAAGCTTCCTGCCTTTTGCCCCATTTTGTCATTTTCCTAATGGAGACTGTTCGCTTCACAAAGGGTTAAGTAAATTTGCTTGTATCACCTACGTTAATTTCTTTTCCTTTTTTTTTTAAATTTCGTGGGGGTCCAGCTGCTTTACCATGCTGTCTTAGTTTCTGCTGTGCAGCCAAGTGGATCGGCTCCAGGTATACACCATATCCCCTCTTTACCTGGATTTCCTTCCCAATTAGGTCACTGCAGAGCACTGAGTAGAGTTTCCTGAGCTAACAGTAGGTTCTCATTCAGTGCAGTTCGGTCGCTCAGTTGTGTCTGACTCTTTGCGACCCCATGAATCGCCACACACCGGGCCTCCCTGTCCAACACCAACTCCCGGAGTTCACTCAGACTCACGTCCATCGAGTCCGTGACGCCATCCAGCCATCTCATCCTCGGTCGTCCCCTTCTCCTCCTGCCCCCAATCCCTCCCAGCATCAGAGTCTTTTCCAGTGAGTCAACTCTTCGCATGAGGTGGCCAAAGTACTGGAGTTTCAGCTTTAGCATCATTCCTTCCAAAGAAATCCCAGGGCTGATCTCCTTCAGAATGGGCTGGTTGGATCTCCTTGCAGTCCAAGGGACTCTCAAGAGTCTTCTCCAACACCACAGTTCAAAAGCATCAATTCTTCGGTGCTCAGCCTTCTTCACAGTCCAACTCTCACATCCATACTTATACATAATATTGATAAGACTATGAGCTTCCCTGTTGTCTCAGCTATAAAGACTCCATCTACCAACGTAAGAGACACTGATTCCTGAGTGAGGATGATTCCCTGGAGAAGGGAATGGCAACCCACTCCAGTATTCTTGCCTGGGAAATCCCATGGACAGAGGAGCCTGGTGGGCTACAGTCCATGGGGTCATAAAGAGTCAGACACGGCTGAAGCCAGTGAGCATGAACATCAATAGTGTATATATGTCAATCCCAATCTCTCAATTCCTCCCCCATCTTCCTCCAAAACTGTCTCTTTAATCATTTTTTAACATGTACCTTTGGGGCACATTGAAAGATGAAATAAGGCACATTAAATTTTTTTTTTTTTTAGTTTCTTTAAGCAAAAATCTATTCCAATTGGGCAGGACCAAACTGGAAACGGTTAGCAGCCCTTTACCCACAAGCCCCAGAGAAGAAACATGCATACTAGAGGGTACGTGTGAAGGCATAGATGGAGAATCATTGGTTGGTTGTAGCAAGAGGCAAAGTTGACTGTTTCTGATTGGTTGTCCTTAGCTTTAGATTTCAGAACCTTGAGGCATCTACGGGTTGAGGTTCTAGTTTACTTATGAAGCTGCCATTTCATAAAGCTGTATCAGGCTGATGGCCTCCTTGTTTAACTTATTAACTGAAAAAGCTTGAACTGCCACATGGAGAAGGCAATGGCACCCTACTCCAGTACTCTTTCCTGGAAAATCCCAGGGATGGAGGAGCCTGGTGGGCTACAGTCCATGGGGTCACTAGGAGTCAGGCACGACTTCCCTTTCACTTTTCACTTTCATGCATTGGAGAAGGAAATGGCACCCACTCCAGTGTTCTTGCCTGGAGAACACCATGGACAGAGGAGCTTGGCGGGCTACAGTCCATGAGGGTCGCAAACAGTCGAACGTGACTGAGTGACTCACACACACACACACACACACACACACACACACACACAGAGTTGATTTGTGATGTGTCAGTGTCAGGCGTACAGCTCAGTGATTCAATGATAAATATATTGAGAAAAACATCTCTTTTTTCAGATTTTTTGCACTTATAGGTTATTATAAAATATTAAGTACAGTTCCTTGTGCTATACAGTACGTTCTTGTTGGTTATCTGTTTTACATCTAGAAGTGTGTACACATTAATCCCAAACTCCTAATTTACCCCCACCCACTTCAACCTTCTCCTTTGGTAACTGTGTTTGTATTCCATGTCTATGAGTTTTTTTCATTTTGTAAATAAGTTCATTTGTCTATTTTTTAAAAAAATTCCACATATAAGCAATATCATATGATGTTTGTGTTTTTCTTTGATGCCAAAAACTCAGCCTCTGTGCATTGGTGCCAAATACAATCTCGGAAACAGAGTATTAGGTGAAGTAGAGAAGAATAGCTTTGTTGTTTTCCCAGACAAAGGGGAACACAGCAGGCTTGTGCCCCTCTAAATCATGCGTCCTGCCTGGGAGGATTTGGTGACCAGTTTTGCAGCGATGGTTCAAGGCTGTTGATAAGATTAGGGTGTGTGCAGGACCTGCACTCCTTAATCTGGCCTCAAATAATCACTTGATGAGTTTCTCTAGTTCCTTTACTCTGATTTCAGGTGCTCTTCTCTGGAACAAAAAATGCTACATCTTTCATCTGTTGCGGGGTTTAGATATGTAAAGACCTCAAAGATATCCTTATGTGTATCCCTTGGGGTAGAACCAGGACCTGCCCCAAGTCTACACTGTTGACTCTTGGTTGCTTCCCCCTTGTTTCTCTATACCCTTCCATCCCTGATGAGCAACTGTTGAAATCTGCCCTTCAGAACTCAGGGAAGGTCGTGGAGGCTGGAATCTGTTCCCTACAAACAAGGAATGGAAGATACAGCAAGGCTTCTGTGCCCAGGAGCCCCACAGGGTCCTGCTCAGTTTCATCTGTGTGACTCACTTCACTTTGATAATCTCTAGGTCCGTTCACGTTGCTGCAAATGGTGTTACTTCATTCTTTTTTATGGTTGAGTAATATTCCATTGTACGCATGTACTACATCTTTTTCTGTTCGTGTGTTGATGGACATTTAGGTTGCTTCCATGTCCTGGGTATTGTAAATAATGATGCAATGAACACTGGGGTGCATGTATCTTTCCAAATTATGGTTTTCTCCGGATATATGTCCAATGATGGTAGGATCATTCTGTAACCCTACTTCTGGTGTCTTAAGGAGCTTCAGTACTGTTCTCTGTAGTGGCTGCACCAGTTTACAATTTCCACCAATAGTAGGAGGGCTCCTTTATCTCCACACAGTATCCAGCATTTATCATTTGTAGACTTTTTGATGTTGGTCTTATTGAGGGAGGTGATCCTCATTGTGATTTTATGCTTTTGTAGGGTCTTATGCTTTTGTAGGACTGTCTACTTCTCTAATTTGAGAACCTATTACATTGACAGAAATTTGAAAAGCTAGTAGGACATAGTACAAACGGAGAAGTGAGAAGAAAGCAGAAGGTATTCTTTTCTGGTCTTTGTTCTGTCCTACAAAGAAATGATTTTTTAGGTGTTCAGTTTAATTGTATTAGACAATGGTGTGAATCAACCTGCTGTTTTAAATGAGAGATTACAGCCCCAGGCTATGGGTAGCCACTTGGGCACTCAGCCTGTTTCTTACTTATAAAAAGAAACTCTGAGCTTCCCTTTACTGTCCTGGGGAAGATTAATGAGACAATGTTTGCTCAGAGCCGGCTGGAGCAAATACTTTGAACAAAGCCCGTTTCATCCTTCTCGGAAGGCGTTCTTGAAGTTGTGTAAATAGAAACTATTTTGATTTAACCTGCTGCTTTGTTAGCAATGAGTGATGTTTCTGGCATGCCCAATGTAAACCACGGGGTGAAAATGAATTACAGTCCTGAAAGCCTTCCTTTCTGATAAGGACTTGATTGGGCCGATAACTTCCACAGAGAAATCCCTCTCTCTTTTTTCTGGAGAACCAAATTTGACTAATGCACACTCAAGTTAATATGTCAAGTTAATCCTTTACATTTAAAAGTTTTCTATCTGTGATTTCAGACATGAAGTGGTAGACCAGAACCCCGCAGCCATTCAGTCAGTAAAGCTGGAAATTCCGGACAAGAGTCTTCCTTTCTAACTGGGCCCTCCCTGCAGGTCTCACTCTTAGTGTCACTTAGAGGAAGGCTCTTCCTGACCTCGGCGAGTGTGTGTGCTGGGTCACCTCAGTCGTGTTTGACTCTTCTGCTACCGTATGGACTGTAGCCCACCAGGCTCCTCTGTCCATGGGATTCTCCAGGCAGGAGTACTGGAGTGGGTTGCCATGCCCTACTCCAGGGGATCTTCCCAACCCAGGGATCAAACCTTCATCTCTTATGTCTCCTGCATTGGCAGACAGGTTCTTTGCTCCTGGTGCCAGTTGGGAAGCCACCTGACCTCAAACAAGGTTATATTCTGAGCAAAGTGACCCAGGAAGGCTTCTGGCAGTGGGTGGTGAAAGAGTTGCTCAGGGTAGCTACAACAGCAGAAAGGAACTGTCACAAATTTCAAGATGACCTTGCTCCATGCCCATTGCCCCCCTAACCAGTGAAAGTGCCACCAGCATGTTCTGAATATTCGTTCCTCTTCCTATAGGCAGATTCTTCATCCTGGCTTTTTCGCCAGCTGCATGGAAAATGCCCATTGACAGGCCACCCTGCAGGGAGGTCTGACTTCGGTTACACTGTGACATCTTTGTTCGAGTTCCCATCATGTCAGATTTGGGGAACCAAGGAGGCAGATCTGAACCCCAGCACTTGGTCCAGCGCTCCATTCCTGGCTTCAAATGATACCATCAACTGCTATGCGGAAACAGCCATGATCCTGTTAACTTTACCCTTTATGAAGCTCTTACTTTTCTCTTGAGAATTAATGCAGATTTATACACAGCACAATGAAATTCATGTAGACTTAGCTGTTGTCTCCTAGGTAAGAGGTTCAGAGGTGGGGACTGGGCTGGAGGTGGTGGGTCAAGGCAGTGAGGTGAGCAAATTCTCATTCTAGGAACATCTTTGTGGCCACTGTGTAGAGAACAGGTAAAGAGGGGATGCCTGTTGCCATGAGGCCAGGTCAGAAGAGGGCTGTGAGATGCAAAGAGGCTTTACTGAGTTCATGTTGAGAGTGAATTCTTAATTGTGAAAATCGGTGAGGAAAAAAGCAGAGTACATTACATGTTAAAAAAACAACAAAAGTGGTGATTAAAATGACCAAAAAGTTAAACGTGTGGAAATAAACAAAGACTGTCAAAATGAGAAAAGCAAAGACGATTTCTAGCTGGCAAGAGAGTTGGCCCCTCTTGAGTCTCTTTGTCTGACCCAACAGGTATAGGAGGATCACAAATCTGAAACCGTTCCCCTCAGACTGGGACTTGAACCCACAGTGCTTGGACTCAAACCCAGCCGAAACCCACAGTCTTCCAACAGGACTTAATGAAGCTTGGTTTCTTGATGTCTCATCACAGAAAGAATTCAGTGAGAGGCAAAGTTATAGGTAAAAAGTGGATTTATTTAGACAGAGACCCACTCCACAAACAGAATGTGGGCCATCTCAGAAGCCAAGTGCAGCCTTGAAATATGGCGTGATTAGCTTTTACCAGCTGAATAACTTCACAGGCTAATGAATGGCTATGGTCTAGTCAATGCTATGGCTTTTCCAGTAGTTGCGTATGGATGTGAGATTTGGACTATAAAGAAAGCTGAGCTCTGAAGAATTGATGCTTTTAAACTGTGGTGTTGGAGAAGACTCTTGAGAGTCCTTCAGGCTGCAAGGAGATCCAACCAGCCCATCCTAAAGGAAATCAGTCCTGAATATTCATTGGAAGGACTGATGCTGAAGCTGAAACAACTCCAACACTTTGGCCACCTGATGGTAAGAACTGACTCATTTGCAAAGACCCTGATGCTGGGAAAGTTTGAGGTCAGGAGGAAATGAGGATGACAGAGGATGAAGTTGTTGGATGGTATTGCCAACTCAATGGACATGAGCGTGAGTAAACTCTGGAAGTTGATGATGGACAGGGAGGCCTGGCTGCAGTCCGTGGGGTCTCAAAGAGTTGGAGATGACTGAGCAACTGGATTGAACTGAACTGAACTGAATGAATGGGAGGATTACTCCAGTTATATAGGGGAGAGGTCAGAGATTTCCAAGAGTTGGGCCACTGCCCACTTTTTGGTCTTTAATGGTCAGCCTTGGAAGTGTCATGGCACTTGTGGGAATGTCATTTAGCTTGCTGATGTTATGATTAGCATATATTGAGGTTCAAGGTCTAGTGAAAGTCGCACTTGTCCATCATCTTGGACCCATTTGGTTCTAATCAGTTTATGTTGAGTCCTCTGGCTATGCCATTCTTTTAAATGTTGTGCCCTGATCCCTTCCCTCCTGTTTCAAAGCCATGACTATACAGATTTACCTTTTTGTCACGCACACAGGAGATATTTACCTCAATGTACACATACTAGGCTAAAAACCTTAACCAATTTCAAATGATTGTTAAATTGCAGACCACATTTTCTGACCACAGTAGAAATCAACAAAAAGGGAACTAAAAGCAAACCCATGTGATTGGAGTTGAAGAAACACAATTATACATAATTTAATAGATGCCTAGAGGTGATTCAGATGGAAAAAAAATCTCCCTGTGATGCAGGAGACCTGGGTTCCATCCCTAGGTCAGAAGATCTCCTGGAGAAGGAAATGGGAACCCAGTCCAGTATTTCTGGGAAATTCCATGGATGGAGGAGCCTGGTCTACAGTCCTTGGGGTCATAAATGGGGTCATGACTAACTGACTAACAATCCTAAGATTAAAGATGGTGTTCTTATCTGCTATGGTTTTCATCACAAACTCAGTGGCTTAAACATCAAAAATTTATCCTTTCTTACACCCTTCCATTGGATAGTTAGTTTTATCAATATACATTCTCTTTTATTTATATACATAATCTTGTGTGTCAACTTGACTGGGCAAAAGAATGCCTAGATAGCTGATAAAACATTATTTCTGAGTGGGTCTGTGAGGGTGTTTCTGGAAGAGATTAACATTGATTCAGCAGAGCGATCGAGGTTCTCCCTCACCAATATGGGCAGGCATCGTCCAACCCACTAAGGGCCCTGATAGAACCAACAGAGGGAGGGAAAATTCTGTCTCTCTTCTTGAGCTGGCACATCCATCTCTCCTACCCTTGGACATCAGAACTTCTGAACTTCAGACCAAATTATACCATAGGCTTTTCTGGTTTGTCAACTTGCAGATGATATATTGTGGGACTTCTCAGCCCATATGAGTTGGGAATATAAGAACTGTGTGAGTCAATTCCCATAATAGATCTCCACTTATAACTATATATCCTAATGGTTTTGCTTCTCCAGAAAACCCTGACTACTTCGCGGATTATTTTGCTTGAGGTACCCAGAGTTGATTTTGCTACTGGCAATCCTAAAACTTCAGCTAACTTAGACTTTCACCTCTGCTCGACCACTTAATAGGCAGATGACCCCGTTGTTCAGTAGCTAAGTTGTGCCTGACTCTGAAACCCCATGAACTGCAGCACGCCAGACCTCCCTGTCCTTCACCATCTCCCAGAGTTTGCTCAGACTCATGTCCACTGAGTCGGTGATACCATCCAACCATCTCATCCTCTGTTGTCCCCTTCTCGTCTTGCCCTCAACCTTTCCCAACATCAGGGTCTTTTCCAAAGTCGACTCTTCTCATTAAGTGGCCAAAGTACTGGAGCTTCAGCTTCAATATCAGTCCTTCCAATGAATATTTGGGGTTGATAAGGAACTTAACCTTTCTGAGCTTTACGTTTCTCATAAAAAGTGCAAAAATAGAAACGAAATGTAAACATGTTGAGAAAATTAAATTAGATAACACATATAAGTATATGGAAGATCCTTCCTTATGTCTTTAAAGGGAGCTGTAGTTCAGTAATTGTTATTATGTAGAATGAGCGCCATGATTCTAAGCTAGATTTCATGTTGAATATCAACAAAAATAGCTGACTATACTTTCCTTCAGAACTGCCAGAAAGGAGAGACGACAATTTCTCCTGGCATTGATCTGAGGAATCCCCAACTTTTCTTCCTAGAAGCTAGATCATATAGCCCTCTTGTTATGACCTAATTCTCAAGAAGAACAAAGCAGTTAGTCACTGCTCCTACTCAGTCAAACTCCTGAACATATTTGAGTACATGGGGAAAAAGTCCTTATCTTCCGACGCTTGTTACCATTTCTTTTTCAACTTCCCCTATGGGCTTCAGCCTAATGCTGCCATCTTTGTTAGCTGTTCTCTTTGTATCAGTTGTCATAACTATATTTGTTAGAACTTGATGGGAGGGGAATTCTGCTTCAGAATGTCACAGTTTATTAATAGCATGATTCCTCTTGCTAGAACAGCTTTCTATACAATTGGTATTACTTTTCCTGTTAGTGTTGTTCCGGTGTTATTTCTAGCAGTTCCTTAGCCTTCTTAAAATAAAAAAAGAAACCCAAACAACAGCAATAATTTATTTTATAACAATTCTGAAGGCCAGAAGTCCAACATCAAGGCGTTGGCAAGTTTGTTGTTTCCTGACAACTTTTCCCTGGATAATTGTAAGTCAGCAGTACCATAAGATTTGATTGACCTACTCAGAATTCCGTTTCTTCTAAACATTCATTAAACTTGCAAACTAAGTTAGGAAAGAAAAAGGACAGCAGCCAGATTGAATTAAGGACCATCCTATTGACCCTATTTTAAAATTTATTTTCAATCAGAGGATAATCACTTTACAGTATTGTGTAATAGTTTCTGCTGTGCAACAATGTGAATCAGCTGTGAGGATACATACACCGCCTTCCTCGAACCTCCTTCCCACTTCCCCCCATCCCATCCGCTAGGTCATCTTAGAGCACGAGCTAAGTTCCCTGTGTCACACAGCGGCTTCCCACTAGCTCTCTGTTTTATTCGTGGCAGCACGTGCGTTTCAGCACCACTCTCTTTTCAGTTCATCCCATCCTCTCCTTTCCCCCATGTTCTCAAGTCTATTTTCTATGTCTGAGATAATGACCCTCAGCTCAGCTCAGTTCAGTTCCCTCCAGTCGCTCAGTCATGTCCGACTCTTTGTGACCCGATGCACTGCAGCATGCCAGGACTCCCTGTCCATCACCAACTCCTGGAGTCCACCCAAACCCATGTCCATTGAGTTAAATAAAAAAAGAAACCCAAACAACAGCAATAATTTATTTTATAACAATTCTGAAGGCCAGAAGTCCAACATCAAGGCGTTGGCAAGTTTGTTGTTTCCTGACAACTTTTCCCTGGATAATTGTAAGTCAGCAGTACCATAAGATTTGATTGACCTACTCAGAATTCCGTTTCTTCTAAACATTCATTAAACTTGCAAACTAAGTTAGGAAAGAAAAAGGACAGCAGCCAGATTGAATTAAGGACCATCCTATTGACCCTATTTTAAAATTTATTTTCAATCAGAGGATAATCGCTTTACAGTATTGTGTAATAGTTTCTGCTGTGCAACAATGTGAATCAGCTGTGAGGATACATACACCGCCTTCCTCGAACCTCCTTCCCACTTCCCCCCATCCCATCCGCTAGGTCATCTTAGAGCACGAGCTAAGTTCCCTGTGTCACACAGCGGCTTCCCACTAGCTCTCTGTTTTATTCGTGGCAGCACGTGCGTTTCAGCACCACTCTCTTTTCAGTTCATCCCATCCTCTCCTTTCCCCCATGTTCTCAAGTCTATTTTCTATGTCTGAGATAATGACCCTCAGCTCAGCTCAGTTCAGTTCCCTCCAGTCGCTCAGTCATGTCCGACTCTTTGTGACCCGATGCACTGCAGCATGCCAGGACTCCCTGTCCATCACCAACTCCTGGAGTCCACCCAAACCCATGTCCATTGAGTTGGTGATACCATCCAGCCATCTCATCCTCTGTCGTCCCCTTCTCCTCCTGCCCTCAATCTTTCCCAGCATCAGGGTCTTTTCAAAAAATAATGACCCTATTTTAACCCAATTACCTCTTTAGAGAATCTACCTCCAAAATGAGGTGCTAGAGGTTAGGGTTTCAACATATGAATTTGGAGGGACACAATTCAGCCCAGATAGTTAACCAGAAATTACTTGCCATTTCTCCCAACCAGAGAAAGGGTTTGTGTCCCCTCCAGTGAATCTGGGATGTCTCTGGGGCTGCTTTGAGCCACAGAATATGGCTGAGGTGGTCCTGTGCCAGATTCCAGGTCTGAACCTTAGACTGGCAGCTTCCCTCCTCCTGGATCATTCTTTCTAGGAACCCTGAGTCCACTTGAATTAGTCCAGACATCCCAAGAGTACTGTGTGACAGACGCCACGTGTGCACACACCAGCCAACTGTCTCACCCAAGCCTACCCATCCCTCTCAAGATGCAACACATGGGAGGGAGGCTGTCTTGGACCTTCCAGATAAGTCCATTTACTGCCCGAATGTCACCAGTTACCTCAGCCAACACTTAGGGAAGCAAAAGAATCATCTAGCTGAAAGTTGCCCAAATTCATGACCCACAAACTCATGAGAGAAAATAAAATGATTGCTGTTTTAAGCTGCTCAACTTTTTTTTTTTCAGTGCAACACTAGATAACCAAATCAAAAGGTCAAAGAAGAAATCATAATGAAAGGTAGAAAATATTTACAACTGAATGATGAGGAATATACTAAATATTAAAACATTGGGGATGCAGCTAAAGCGAACTTAGATGCACAGTCATAGCTTTAGATGCTCATATTTGCAGGGGGTGGGGGAAGGCTGAAAATGAATGAATTCAATATCTATCTTAATATACAAGAGAAAAAACAGCAAAATAAACTTGGGATCCCAGTTTGCAGATTAGATCTTCGAAGAAATCGGTGGGGCCCCTGACATTGCAAAATTTTGTGTGCATGTGGGAGAGAGTCCACATTTCTCAACATACTTGCAGATTTTCTCTGGCTGGTCGCACAGGTTTTTCGACTTCACTTAGTTGCCTTAATTGCTGCAGCCACTATGGCTGTGACTATGGGGGGTTACTGTTGCTCTTTTTTCATATTTGTCTGTGTGTTTGCACCATCATTCATGTCTCTTTTGCAGTAAGACTGTTAATCTAATCGTTAAAGTAATGTAGGAATCCCGTGGTGCTGCTCATTTTTCTCAGGTCTGTTCCCCACTATGGGTTCTTGAACCTGGCCCTTCTTGGCCACCACTGTTACTCAAGTCCCCAAAGGACCCTAATGACATGTCCTGGCTACGTTGTCCTTAAAACTCATCTAACCTTGGCTACCTGGCTTTGACTACCATCCTGACATTGCGCATGCTCCAGGATCTGTTCCCCCATCCATATTTGCCCTGCTCCATCCAGGACACACCTGGGCACCTCAGATACTTGCCAGCCTTTCCTTCCAGTCCTGCCCTGCACATGACTCATGAGTTCCTCCCACGGTACTCTGTCTCTTGTGTACTGATAAGAAAGAGTCTCAGGGGAGTGGAAGGGCAGGGGCCCTAGACTCAGACTGATCCAAGTTTAAATTATGGCCTGACGTCTTACTGGTGTGTGACCTTGAGCATGTGATCATGCTTATTTCCAATTCTCTATATTGCCATTGTGAAGGTGAAAGGAGTCATTCTTCAAACAGTTAAATAAAGAGTTACTGTATTAACTGGCAATTCCACTCCTAGGCGTTGGACTCAGAGAAATGAAAAGATACATCTACACAGAGACGTGAACGTGAACGTTTATAGCAAACTCTACTCATCAAAGTCAAAAGATGGACACAGCCCAACTGTTCGTTAACAGATGATGAACTGTGATGTGTGGACACAGTGGAATATCACACAGTCATAAAAAGGAATGGAGTACTGCAACAGAGATGAACCTTGGAAATATTCTGTTAAGCTAAAGAACCAGTCACAAAAGATCTCATATTGCGTGATTTTATTTATATGAAATGTCCAGAATAGGCAATTGTGCAGAGGCAGAATATAGACTAGTGGTTGCTTAAGACTGGGGGTACTGGAGGGATAACAAGGTGATAAATAATAGGAACCAAGTTTTGCTGAGGTGATGAAAATACAGTTGGCCATTGAACAACATGGAGGTTAGGGGGGCTGACCCCCTGTGGATTTGAAAATTCAAGTGTAATTTATAGTTGGCCTTCTGTATATGATGTTATTCATATCTGTGGTTCCCTGTTACCCACATCTCTACATCCATGGATTCAACTGACCAAGGGTCTGTGGCACTCTAGTATTTATGGTTGAAAAAAAAACTTCTGGTATAATTGGGCCTGCACAGTTCAAATCCATGTTGTTTTTATTGTGAAAAAAGAAGCCAGACACAAAAGGTCATATATTGTATGATTTCATTCCTGTGAAATGTCTAGAAGTGGTGAATGCAGAGAGGAAAAGAGCAATCGGTGGTTACTGGGTGGTGTGGGGAGGGGTGAAGGGGGAGTTATCATTTGATGGCATTTTTCTGGTGTGATGAAAAAGACTTGAAACTAGAGACAGGTGATGGTAGCTCAACATTTAGTGAATGTATTCAATGCCACTATGTTGTAGACTTAAAAATGGCTAATTTATGTCGTGAATATCAAGTCACTGTTTTTTAAAGATGAAAGGAATCAATGTTACATAAGTGATGATGATTATTAATAATCACAGTTATTATTACCAGTGTCCTTATTCTGGCAGCCATACTGTTATTCCTTTCTGCCCCATAACTAGCAGACTGGCTTTTGTTCTGTTTTACATTTATCTTTATTTGTTATTGAAGTGTAGTTGCTTTTCAGGTGCACAGCAAAGAGATTCAGTTACATACACACACATATATGTATGTATTTATATGTATATTCTTTTTCAGATTCTTTTCCATTATAGGTTATTATAAGGTATTGAATATAGTTCCCTGTGCTACACAGCAGGTCCTTGTTTATCTACCAACAGACCTGTTTTAATGCTCTCCCTCCCTGTTGAAGAAATCGCAATTGTGTCAACATGTATTAAAATGCACCTATTTCGCATCTTAAACATTTCTTGAATGTAAAATAACTTGAGAAGAATTTTTTTAAATAACATTGCTTTCAAAATGAGTTGGCTACAAGTAGCTAATTTAATCTATTGTGCATACTTAAGAATTCTGACTTCTGGTAAACTGAGAAAATCAACCTTACAAATTGTTTTAAACATAGTGGAATTTGTACCTATTTAAATATTCAACAATTGATTAATTGAGATAGATTACAGTTTGCAGTTGTTCAACGAAGACATTTTGATTTCCTAATTTCTCATCCAGGCTTTCAAACATTTTCATAGGCCCCTCTAAAAGTTATGGGCTAAATGTACAAGCTCCAGATGCCTGGTGGACAAATCGGTCCTAAAGCCAAGTTCCCTTATGGCTTCTGTCTTATTCTTTGCAAATAATGCTGGCAGAGTCCAAGTGGTGTTTTTGATGGGTAAGGCCAAGTTTGGATGTCTACAAAGTTTTGAAGGTTTGGCAGGTATTTCAACCTGGGAGGAAGCATGATTATGAAATAAGGATCAAGAAATAATGGCTTAAGGTGAATACGAATGGCAAAATGAGGGTTTTTAAATAGGATACTCAAAAGAGCCTTGGAGAATAAATAATCATTGATACTATCTATTAAAGAGTTGAATAGTTTAATGTTTATTTAAATGGATTTTTCTGGGAAGCTCCAGATAAAGTTAATAACTTTTACATTCTGGGGTACAATGGGATGGTATCGTCATGTTAAGGAGGGCAGGAAAACTGTGAAGCCATATCCTTGCAGATGGGGAACTCAGTGGGTGCGGAGGTTTCAGCTCCTGGGGACAATCTGAGGCCACGTCACAGGGAGCTTTACATAATATTTGAAATTTAAATTTTTTTTTATTTTTTAGAACTTTTTATTTTGTATTGGGGTATATAGTCCATTAACAATGTCATGACGGTTTTGGGTGACTAACGAAGAGACTCAGCCATGCACACTCGTATCCCCATTCTCCCTCACACTCCCCTCCCATCCAGGCTGCTGCATAACATTGAACAGAGCTCCATATGTTATACAGTAGGCCCTTGTTGGTTATCCGTTTTAAACACAGCAGTGTGCCCACGCCCATCCCAAACTCCCTAACTATCCCCTCCCCTGTCCTTCCCCCTGCCCTCTCCCTGGCAACCACAAGCTCATTCTCTAAGTCTGCGAGTCTCTGAAAGAATTTAAATTTTATTTGAATGCAAACGACAGGGCCAGAACTTGTACTGGAGGGGCAGGCTGGGATGGAAACAAGCTCAAAGGCCAAGTGACTGCTGAGGTAGATGGTGAAACAGTTCAGGCGGGAAGGCATGAGTACTTCCTAGAGAATCTGTAGCCTTTACTATCTCTGTGGTCATCCACCCAGAAAACCCTGGGTTTCATTTGTGCGCAGGCCCTGTCCTCCACGTGGGGGTCCTTCGGGACCAGTACAGGCAAAGACCTGTTTCTGTGGTGCTTACAGAGACCTCCTGAGAGGTACACGTGTAGGATAATGATGTCATGCCTTCCAAGTCCAAGACTCTGATTGTTTTCCAGGTTAAAGTCTCACCAGCCTCAAATTTAAAGTCCTGTGTCTCCATTTCGTACAGCTAGTGTAAAAAATTATCGCAAACCAAGTGGCTCAAAACAACACGCATCTACCTTTCACAGTTCCGGAGGTCAGAAGGCCTAAAGTCGAGGTGTCTGCAGGGCTGTCTTCTTAGTGGAGCCTTGAGCAGAGAATCTATTTCTTGGCTTTCTTTCGGCTTCTATAGGTCACCCACATTCCCTGGCTGATGGTCCCGCCCCTGTCTTCAGAACATAGCATCATAGCAGAGCACCTTGAATCCTCCTTCTCTGACCTGTCTCTTGCTATGATATGTATTTCTCCGAGTCAGAGATTCCTGCCTACTTCTTACAAAGACTTTTGTGATTGCATTTGGATTCCACCTGGTTAATCTAGCATAATCTCTGCATTTCAAGATCTTTAACTTAATCACTTTTATAAGAGTCCCTTTTGTAAGGTAACATTCATAATTTGGGGGATTAGGACTTGGACACCCTTGAAGACATTAATTTGCTGACAAAGGTCTGTATAGTCAAAGCTATGGTTTTTCCAGTCATCATGAATGGATGTGAGAGTTGGACCATAAAGAAGGCTGAGCACCAAAGTATTTATGCTTTTGAACTGTGGTGCTGGAGAAGACTCTTGAGGGTCCCTTGGACTGCAAGGAGATCCAACCAGTCAATCCGAAAGGAAATCAACCCTGAATATTCATTGGAAGGACTGATGCTGAAGCTGAAGCTCCAATATTTTGGCTCCCTGGTGTAAGGATCCAGCTTACTGGGAAAGAGCCTGATGCTGGGAAAAATTGAGAGCAGGAGAGGGGACGACAGAGGATGAGATGGTTGGATGGCATCACCGACTTGGTGGACATGAGTTTGAGCAAGCTCTGGGAGATGGTGAAGGACAGGGAAGCCTGGCGTGCTGCAGTCCATGGGGTCACAGAGTCAGACACGACTGAGCAACTGAACTACAATAACCCTTGTGGGGGCCATTGTTCTACCAACCATGCCTCCCAAGACCAGATCTCATTCCTCTTTCCCTTGAGCCTCCTCCCTGCTAGTCCCCACAGCAGGTTTCCACTCCAGCTGCGCTGGCTTCTCACAGTCTCACCCCATGCTCATCCTGGCCTCCACATTTTCTTGTAATTCCTTACCCTTCTCTTGACTTCTCCATGTTCTCACCATCTTGTAGGGCCTCTGGAAACCCACCTCTTCAGGGAGGGAGATTGTAGCCCGTCTCTTCTTCCTTGTCAGATCCCTCTCACTCGTTGTTAACATGACGATGTTGTTGTGCAGTCACTAAGTTGTGTCTGACTTTTTATGACACCATGGACTGTAGCATGCTAGGCTTCTCTGTTCTCCACTCTATCCTGGAGTTTGTTAAAATTCATGTCCATTAAGTCAGTGATTTTATCTAACCATCTCATCCTCTGCCGTCCCCTTCTCCTCCTGCCTTCAATCTTTCTCAACATCAAGCTCTTTTCCAATGAGTCAACTCTTCTCATCAGGTGGCCAGAGTATTGGAGCTTCAGCTTCAGCATCAGTCCTTCCAATGAATATTCAGAGGAGAGTGAAAAACCTGCTTAAAACTCAACATTCAAGAAACGAAGATCATGGCATTGGGTCCCATCAATTCATGGCAAACAGAAGGGGACAAAGCGGAAGCAGTGCCAGGAGGCATAATCAGACCCTGTCAGCTCTTTATGTCTCTGCCTTATCTCCTTGAGGGCAGAGACTGAGCTTCAATCATTGGCTGGTTGGATTCAATAAATTTCAGACCAACACATTATTCTACCTAGTGTGGAAAGAGCCATGAAGCATTCATGTGATGTCAGTAAGCAAAGAAATGAAGACATACAGTGTGGAAACTGGGCAACAGGCTGTCGCTCATTGAACAGAATGAATGGGAACAAGGCATGACTGCCAACCGGCTTGGGTCAGCTCTTAAAAAGAAGCCCCTGGTCCCTGAGTTTTGAGTCACCAGATTACTAGGGTGGGCCGTGGACGCTCAGGCTTGGCTTCCTTTAGGAACAGGTTAACAGACTGGCCCTCAAGGGTGACCAGGGTGTAGCTGTTCTTAGAATCAGGGGATGAACTGAATGGCGCTTTTGTTCTAGGAATTTATGTGAACTGGGTCTGGACTAAGCACCACCTCACTCCATTCACTTTCCATTCTCTTCCTCTTTCCATCTGGGATCCTTTGGGACTGAGCTGAACCACACGGCTGATCAGGAAAAAAAATCTGAAAAAGAAGTTACTTGTAAGCA
>SJYX01002127.1:487862-563293 GCA_006410675.1 Oreotragus oreotragus | reverse complement strand
TATTAGTCTTTGTTATGAGCAAGGCACTTTATTCCCATTAATTCGTCTGAACCTCATAATGATTCAATAAGTTAACTGTGACTGTTCCGTTTTATGGATGCAAAGATCAGAGGCTCAGAGAGGTTAAGTGATGTGCCTGATGTCACACAGTAGATACCGGAGGAGCGGAGATCCATAGTCAATTGTGCCTGATTTCAACACAGGTGGCCCCAACCTCTCCGCACCCTTCATCCAAGTCTACCATGCTGGGTGGCCAAACATCTAAGGGTTAAATCCACCTACCCACAGTAACCAGCCGTCATTTTCCCAAATCTCTGACCTGGATTAAAAGGAAATCTCTCAATTCAATTGAAAGTTGCAATCAGTGGTGGAAGCTGGTTTAGGCCAAACCTGAAACAGGACATCATCTTAATCCTATGGGCCTCTGTTATGAGCCACTCCAATCCTCTCACTGTCTCAGAGCATCTGTCTGAACTTCAGAGCATCAGAAACATATTCCCACAAGGAACACCAGTCCAAGGACAACAGAAACCCTGCCTGGCAGTGCCTGTCCCTGTAGACCAGGTGCATGTCATTGCTGGATTTGAGCAAGTTGACATCCCGAGTGGCGCTAGTGGTAGAGAACCCACCTTCCAATCAGGAGACAGACAGAGGTTCAGTTCCCTGAGTCAGGAAGGTCCCCTGAGGAGGGCATGGCAACCCCCTCCAGAGTTTTTGGCTGGAGGGTTCCACGGACAGAGACGCCTGGTGGGCTATGGTCCCTAGGGTCGCAAAGCGTCTGACACGACTAAAGCTGCTTAGCTGGGGAAGGCACTGCAGGACCCTGATGTTAGGACGGTTTTCCGGTGAACTTTCCAACAGTATTTTTTTAAATTCTTATTTATTTTTAATTGAAAGCTAATTACTTTGCAATATCTTGTTGGTTTCTGCCATACATCAACATGAATCAGCCAGAGGTATGCCTATGTTCCCTCCCTCCTGAACCTCCCTCCCACGCCTCTAGGTTGTCACAGAGCCCCAGTTTAAGTTCCCTGAGTCACACAGCAAATTCCCCCTGGCTCTCTATTTTACATATGGTAGTGTATATGCCCAACCCACTCCAGTGTTCTTGCCTAGAGAATCCTGTGGACGGGGGAGCCTGGTGGGCTGCCGTCAATGGGGTCGCACAGAGTCGGACATGACTGAAGTGACTTGGCAGCAACAGCAGCAGTGTATATTCTAATAGTATTTTGCAGGGTCTTTGCTGTCAACCAGCGGAACAGGCAGTCAGCAGCCCGCCACTGAAGATGATTTTTACTTGTTCTTACTGTGTTCTGGAAAAGACTCTGGTGAAAATGTCAGATCCTCCGCAGATGCTGAATGTACAACGCTGACTCTGGCAGGTGGAGGGGAGCTGAGTCACCTCACCGGGTGTTTGTTTTGGTGGCCCCTGATTGGCTGCTGCGCTGGGGGGGCCCGCCCACGGGGAGTGATGCTGCGTGAGGTGATGGTTCATAGCGCGGAGATCAGGTCTCTAGGACAAACCGGATCTTTGCAGGTGAGCTCTCCAAGTAGGTGAACCTAAAGGCCAGCCAGAGGAGATCTTGTGCTGGCCAAATCACCGTTTCGTTCTTCGGTTTCCTTACTTCTAACATGTTAAAAAAAAAAAAAAAATAGCAACACCAGGATCCTGGAAGTATTCTGAAATCAGATGAGATTTTAGATGGATAAAATTTGGGAGTGTGTTGTTAGCCGTAAAAAGCGGATTTCTAGGGAAGGACTGATGAAGAGCGACTGCACTTTGTACACAAAGTGAATTTTTTTTTTTTTTAATTTAAGATTAGTGCTTGTTTAATGATAATATCATATTGCCATGTTTGAAGACACTGTTTTGGAAGAAGACATCTGGGCATTCAAATCCAGAGAAAATCAAAACCAACACATTCCAACATAGTGCCTCAAGGAAACAAAGCATCCATGAACTTGACAACTGAAGACTGAACTTCTGAGGCTGATACTAGACTGTATCCTAAATGACTCTCATAAACAGTGCTCTCACCATCATAGTTACCAGAAAGGTCATTTATTCGATACACTTAAGTTTGAGATACAACCCCCATCCCATTGCCAACCCCCATGTAATGAACTAGATTCCAGTCCCTGTTAATCATTTGTGTAGGGTGTATATTTGGATGTGATGTATCTGCAATTAGGCTTAATTAAAACCACCCACTTCGGGCATGCTGAAAGACCAGCATTTAAAAATAGGAGCTGAATAATTAGAGTCGTTAATAGGAACTGGTTATTTAGTTTATGAGAGCTTAAACATAAATAGGGATCAGCAGCCTTCTCATTTCTGATGGAAGCAGAGAGCAGACCAAAGCTGCTTGGGAAGGAATCCCTTGTGATACACTCAGGGATCTTTCTTGTCCTGCATTTTGTTCCACAACGTCTTCATCGAGTTGTGGAAAGATGAAACTGCACCCTGTGAAGTTAGGGGAAAATCCCTCTTTCTGGGGCCAAAGGAGGCCAGCCAGCTGGGGGCTGGAGTCAGGTTCCCTTGACCCCTGGGTGGAGCCTTCAAGTTGGGTCTGTGCTGCACCACCCCAGGCGGCAGCCCTCATCCTGGCAGAGGCTTCGAGAATCGAATTCTCCCGAGTCTCTGGTACTGCGGTTCCGGCGTGGATGTCTCCAAGGCTACTGTGAACCTAGCTCCTAGTTCACCCACAGTCTATTGCTCCCTGCCCTAAAGTAAACAGTTTATGGACGCAGCATTGCAGCTGTCTGAGACGTGGACATTTTTTTTTACCTCGCTGGTGGGCACCGGGAGCTTCTGACAGCTCACTAAGACAATGGGGACTTGGAAAGTGGGTATGAGGCAGGAGATACTCAGCCTGTGCCAGCACCCAGGGTGACCTCAGGAGTACAAAGTCCACAGCTGAGCCTGGTGGGGTGGGGGTGGAGTGGTGACACGTTAAACTCATGCAGGGCACCAGAGGCTCATACCAGTTGGCTGGTACCCAGGGGAAAAGGGAAGATTTCTTTTTTTCCCCTTGATTTTGTGGGCTTTGTTCACAGAAATCCAGAATAAGTGGTGTGTGTATATGTTGTTAAACAATCAACCACAGAAAAGGCCAAGTTTCTCTTCCTTCCCTTTACTGTGGAAATAAGTTTAAACCTTGTTCTCCAGGCTTAGAGTATAGTTTCAAACTATGAGTAGGTTTATTGTGAGAGACCCAGATCAGCTTCATGAGAATCGGCCCTTCCCTCCAGTGTCTGAAGTCATGTCTGGCTTGCTTAGCAGTCCTGTTCTGTGTTTTGGGTACCACTGTTTAATCTTACTTCATAGTTTTTCAAGGGAGTATATCTCATTCACAATTTTCATCCCAGCTTTTTTGGGAGGAGGAGGAGTTCGGTAGTTGAGATTGGTTTAGATTCACAACAAAATTATATTGTTTTTGATGTTTTGAAATGAGCATGTTTAGTTGAGTAGGATTTTGTACCCATTATAACACAAAAAGCAATCCATTTAGAAAAACTGTAACTGAGGCCCATACCAGTTGGCTGGTACCCAGGGGAAAAGGGAAGATTTCTTTTTTTCCCCTTGATTTTGTGGGCTTTGTTCACAGAAATCCAGAATAAGTGGTGTGTGTATATGTTGTTAAACAATCAACCACAGAAAAGGCCAAGTTTCTCTTCCTTCCCTTTACTGTGGAAATAAGTTTAAACCTTGTTCTCCAGGCTTAGAGTATAGTTTCAAACTATGAGTAGGTTTATTGTGAGAGACCCAGATCAGCTTCATGAGAATCGGCCCTTCCCTCCAGTGTCTGAAGTCATGTCTGGCTTGCTTAGCAGTCCTGTTCTGTGTTTTGGGTACCACTGTTTAATCTTACTTCATAGTTTTTCAAGGGAGTATATCTCATTCACAATTTTCATCCCAGCTTTTTTGGGAGGAGGAGGAGTTCGGTAGTTGAGATTGGTTTAGATTCACAACAAAATTATATTGTTTTTGATGTTTTGAAATGAGCATGTTTAGTTGAGTAGGATTTTGTACCCATTATAACACAAAAAGCAATCCATTTAGAAAAACTGTAACACAGGGCATGTCAGTCTCATCAGTTCTGACATTCTAGGCTGGGTCATTTTTCATTGTTGGTGGCTGCCATGTAGTTTGTAGAGTATTGAACAGCATCCCTGGCCTCCACCCCCACCCCAGGGCGACATTCAAAGCTGTTTCCCGGGCCGCCCTCGTGGTTCAGTGGTAAAGAACCCACCTGCCAATGCGGGAGTCACAGGTTCAGTCCCTGGTCCCAGAAGATCCCACATGCCTCAGAGCAACTAAGCCCACAACTATTGAGCCTGAGCTCTAGAGCCCAGAAACCGCAGCCACTGAGCCCAGGTGTCCTAGAGCCTGTACAATAGGCCACTGCAAGAGAAGCTGGCACAGCCAGACTGGCGAGTAGCCCCCACCCCCAAGCGCAGCCAGAGACAAGCCGGCGCAGCAACAAAGAGCCAGCACCAGCAAACTTAAATTAAAAAAGTTAAGTTCTTTCTGGGCATTGCCACACGTCCCCTGGGGGAAGGGGGGCAAAATGCCCTAATTGAGACCCTTCTATAATGTGATTTATCAGGGTGAGTGAAGTCGTTCAGTCATGTCCAACTCTTGGCAACCCATGGACTGTAGCCTCCCGGGTCCTCCCTCCATGGGATTTTCCAGGCAAGAGTACTGGAGTGGGCTGCTATTTCCTTCTCCAGGGGATTTATCAGGGTAGGGAAAATTCATTCCTCCCTTCTCGATGTCTAAACTATCTTGAACTTTGTTTTCCTGTGGCTCTCAAGGAATTATTGAATCTCAAGATGGTTCATCTTCTTCAAGAAGATAACGTCTTCTACTTTCTTAAAGACTTTTTGGGGGGCCTGTGTTGTTGTGCTTTTGCAATGTACTCTCCAAGTTTTTAAGATTTAGGGATGAAATTGTACATAAACCGTCCTTGCACTATGTAAGTTAGGCCTACCCTCTACTTGACCCGAGATTAAAAAAAAAAAAAGATTTCCTGTGGCTCTTCTACTCCTTTCTATATACTGACAAAACGTCTAACCATCCGTAACTGTCGACTCTTTCAGGAGCATCGCTGGAGACCCCTTTCTCCCAGCCACGGAAGAAAAGCGTCACACATGCGTATGGCGGAGAGCCTTAGGGTTAACACTGGCTGGTGAATCTTTTTCCGCTTCTCCTCTTGATCGCCTTCAAATCTCTCTCCCCAGAATTTGTGATGTGCACACTCACGTGCTTCAGGTTACACCTACAGAAACTTGTGGCATATGTCCTCAAGGCCCATCGCAAATTTATGATCACCCAGATATCTTACAGAGCTCCCCCAACCCCGATTCACAGTTCCTAACATAAATCTCTCTTTAGTTGGGTGGGAAGATGAAGACAATCTAGCAACAAGGGGAAAAGGAAGGTGTTAAACGCTGTGCTTTAAAAATAAAAAGAAATGAAACAGACAGTGTAACAGCATGTCCTTATGGGCAAAGGAGATTCTTCCCCTAGGCAAACTCAATGCATGTTATAAATGGTAGTTCCCAGGGAGGACAGATTTGGGGGGTGAAAATCGTGGCAAAGGTGCTTCTGTTTTGACTTTATACACACTTGTATAATTTTCATGTTTTGAGTCACCATGCACTGATTTTATAAGTGAAATCAGTGAAGCACTTTCTTTTTCGCTAGACAGGTGGCACTTTTGTGTTTCACTTCTGGCCTTTCTTTCCTCAGTTATGACGTCATCTTTCAGTTACCGTTTGAGCATTCATACTCAGTCGCTCAGTCATGTCTGACTCTTTGAGACCATCTGGCCTGTAGCCCACCAGGCTCCTCTGTCCATGGAATTTTCCAAGCAAGAATACTGGAGTAGGTTGCCATTTCGTCTTCCAGGAGATCTTCCTGATCTAAGGATCGAATCTGCATCTCCTACATTGCGGGCGAGTTCTTTACTGCTGAGCCCCCTGGGAGGCCCTGTTTGAGTAAGAACATCGTTTGTCATCAGCCAAGGACACCAGTCAAGGATACTGTACAGCCGAGGACATCCTCAGTGAGCAGTTCCCCGGGCTTAGCTAACCCTGCCCGTGTAATGGCTTGCTGGGGGTAGAATCTGCCATCATTTTCTAAATATGTGCTTTTGACACAGCAGTAGAGGCGTTGGGCTCAGCAGGTTTGGCAAGGCCTCCCCGCCGCCTCCTTCTTGGCCCCCAGG
The DNA here is from genome assembly GCA_006410675.1 of Oreotragus oreotragus. NCBI lineage: Eukaryota > Metazoa > Chordata > Mammalia > Artiodactyla > Bovidae > Oreotragus > Oreotragus oreotragus. Next base: position 557,060 of record SJYX01002127.1, on the reverse strand, counting down.
ACTCATGAGCTTCAGAGCTAGGATCTCCACAGTTAGAAACCCCTGCAGAGCACAGGTGGGCAGAGGCAACTGACTAAAGCATGTGGGGGTGTTTCTGCTGATTTTGAGTGAATGCACAAACACTCCCAATCAACTGGGCCTGAAAGCAGTTACTTTTCCCAAGATCAGTCAAAATAAGCACAAGGAAAAAGGCTGGAGACGGAACGGCAGCTATACCCGAGCTTTACCGTTGTGACCTGGATACCATATGTGTGTCCTGGTGCTGCAGTAACCAACTTCCACGGGCCAGGAGGCTTAAACAACAGAAAGCTATTCCCAAAGTTTCGGAGGCCATCAGTGAGTCAGCAGGGCCATGAGTGGTGCAAGTGGCTCAGTCGTGTCCGACTCTTTGTGACTCCATGAACTAAACAGCCCGTGGAATTCTTAGGCCAGAATAATGGAGTGGGTAGCCATTCCCTTCTCCAAGGAGCATTCCCAACCCAGGGATCGAACCCAGGTCTCCTGCACTGCAGGCGGATTCTTTACCAGCTGAGCCACCAGGGAAGCCCCAGCAGAGGCCATGCTCCCTCTGAAACCTGTAGTGGAGGATCCTGCCTTGTTTCTTCAGCTTCTGATGATTTCTAGAAATCCTTGGCACTTCTTGGCTTGTACACACATCTCTTTAATCTCTGCCTCTGTCTTCACTCAGCCTTCTCCCTGGATCTCTGTCTGAGCCTCCTCTCTTTAATAGAGACAGGAGTCCTATGGGATTAGGGAGAGGTCCACCCTCCTAGGTCCACCCTAATCCAGTATGATCACTCCTGAATTTAATTATAACTGCAAATCAACAAATCAGGCCATGGTCTAGGGCCAGTCCCCAACCTCTGGAATCTAATGCCTGATGATCTGAGGTGGAGCTGATACAATAATAATAATAATAGAAATAAAATGCGTGATAAATATAATGCATTTGAATCATTCTAAAACCATCCCTCACCCCCACACCACTGCTCCATGCAGTCTGTGGGAAAATTGTCTTCCACGGAATTTGTCCCTGGTGCCACAAAGGTTGGGGACTGCTGTTCCAGGGCATCAGGGGTTATGACATGAACACATTCTGGGGGGACAAAATTCAGCCCATAACAGAGTCCTCCATGGGCTTCATTTTTTGGACCAGGGTCATTAACACGTCTTCCTGGTCAGACCTAGGTGTGGGGGCTGGGGAGGGTTGTGAGTTCCTTTGCGAGGGGCTTTCTGCTGGCATTTCCTTTCTGCTTTCTGCTGGCTTTCCTTTCTGCTGGCTTTCCTTTCTGCTTTCTGCTGGCTTTCCTTTCTGCTTTCTGCTGGCTTTCCTTTCTGCTTTCTGCTGGCTTTCCTTTCTGCTTTCTGCTGGCTTTCCTTTCTGCTGGCATTTCACTGCCCCCTTCCTGGTCCCTGCTCAGCGCCTGAGCCATCTTCTCCCACACCTTCCTCTGTCCCGCAGAAGTGATGCTGAACCCATGACTCACCCGCCGTGCATTTGGGTTCCAGCTTGGCCTCCTTGAGTTTCTCCAGAAGAAATATGAGGATGTTGGTCTAGAGAGTCTCCCACTTACTTTCCTGGGTTTGTTACCAAGTGTGATTAATAGAAAATCCTGCGATCCCTACCGATGATCTCTGGAAGCAGTTTGGCTATGAATTGCTCTAGAGAGGGCATTTCAACTGAAGGGGAACGAGAATCCGATACAACACCAGTCACATATGATTTCAATTACGTGAAACATTCCCAACAGACAAATTTAGAGACCCAGCAAGGACATTAACGGTTGCATAACTCAGTCACTATATTAAAAAACATACTTTAAAAGGATGCATTTTATGTTAGGTGGATTATATCTCAATTAAAAAAAAATCCTGGGGGAAACAGACTTTGTCTACTGTCAACATCTTCATAGAGATGAGAAGATTTTCAGCTATGAATCAAGAAAAGTAAAAGTGAAACTTAAACATAGCCTGCCAGGCTCCTCTGTCTATGATATTCTCCAGGCAAGAGTACTGGAGTGGGTAGTCATTCCCTTCTCCAGGGGATCTTCCCAATCCAGGGATGGAACCCAAGTCTCCTGCATTGCAGGCAGATTCTTTACCATCTGCGATACTATAAAAAAATTTTTTAAAAAAAGCCCACCCAACATTTAGAAAACGACAACATCCAAAAATGCTTTGGGAAAGTCACAACATAATGGCAGACGATCCAGTGGATGGGTTGGAAAGTGTGGCTGAAAAGCTCTATCAGAAAGTAGAGCAGAATGACCAAGAGTGAAGAAGGGGAGAAAATACAAGCAGCTGGAGGTCTGGTCTAGGAGCTGCAGTAGCCAGAAAGAAGGAACTCCAGGAGGAAGGAACAAAGATGTTGAGGAGTCTTTAAAACACAAATTAAGAGACTTCTCCAGGAATGAAGGATGCCAGTCTGCAAGTTGAAAAGATCCGCTGTGGTGGATAAAATTAGACCCACACAAAGGCCTAGTGCTGTGAAATTTCAGAACAACCAAGGCAAAAGAAGATCCTGCAAGATTCCCGAGAGTGAAAAAAATGGCGGCCTATACATAATCAAAACTCAGAATGGCTTTAGCTTTCCCAGCAGCAACTCTAAAAATGAGAGGTATAGAATGTTCTGGAAGAGAGGCGACTTTCAAGCTGAAATTCTATATCCACAGAAACTGTCATTCAAGCGCAAAGGCAGAATAAAGTTACTTTCATAAATTCAGGGCAGCAATTACAAGTAATAAGTTAAATATTTATTCTGCCATAACAATTGAGCTTAAAAATAGTCCTAAGGGAAAAGAGTCAGAAACATAGTGGAATAAATAGTATTGGGGCTTACAGTAAGCACAGTGTGCACCCCACAGATGGCTGGCCAAGGGGCAGCCTGGGGCGGGTGCTGTGGTGTCTTCTTGAGATCCCTCTCCTTGGCCTGTGGATGGCTCATTTCTCCCTGAGTCTGCCCATGGTCTACCCTCTGTGTGGATCTCTGTCCCTAAGCTCTTCTTTTAAGGACACCAGTCATCTTGACTCAGGACTATCCTGATGGCCACGTTCTAACTTTTTCACATCTTTAATATAAACCCTATCTCCAAATAAGGTCCTGTTCTAAGATACCAGGGCTTCCGTGGTGGCTCAGATGGGAAAGAATATGCGGGCCATGCAGGAGACCCAGGCTCGATCACTGGGTCAGGAAGATACCCCCGTGAAGGGAATGGCAACCACTCCAGTGTTCTTGCCTGGGAAATTCCATGGACAGAGCAGTCTGGTGGGCTACAGTTCATGGGTCACAAAGATTTAGACATGACTGAATGACCAGCACACGCTGAGATAGCAGAGGCTAGGACTTCAGTGCGTGAATTTGGGGAGATACATTTTAGGCCGTAGCAGCTGGACAGACACCTTTCAGACGTACAGTTTCCCCACCTCTAACATATATAGAATAACAGGGCCAAGCTCCCCAGAGGTACTGGGAAATCAGCTGGATAAAGTGTCTAAGAGGACATTGTTCAGAGTTCAAGCAACAAACACACCTTGATAATTATTTCTGCAGGTCAAGGACCCATGTTTGTGTGATGTTTAATCTTAGCAAAGACAAGTTGCTAGAACTGTTCCTCTCTTGTCATCAGAAACCACATTCGCAGGGTTTTATCTTAAAATGTTTTTCCATCACGTCATCTCATGGTTTGTTGCTTTGATCTGATAGAGACCCGCCATTGGGATGGGCAGTTTCTCTCTTGTCATTGGCTGGGGACTGAGTGGGTCGAGCACAGGGAAAGAAGACGAAGCTTGTCCCTACAGGTCTCCTCATTATCCACCTGAGTCTTTAGCTCCAGAAACGTGGGCTCTCTCTTTGGTATAAGCAAGAAGCACAAATGAAGGTTTGAGGCTTTTGTGCAGTTTGGAAATAAGGCTCTTATTTATGTTTTTGCCAAACTTGGCATCTTACTGTGGATGGTGAAGGGGCCCCTTTCTTCTCAGAAGTGAGGCGTCTTTGCTGTCTGGCCTCCAGGGCCTCCCATGGAACACGATGTTTAACGATGAGTTATGGGAGTCAGAAGCTTCTGTGGGACTGTGTGGGTGGAAATCGCCTTCTAATGAGAATAGAGTCCGAGTTTGTTGGCATCGCTGTGGGAGCTGTTTACATGCAAACCTGAAACCCAACCAAACTGACAGAGTGAAACCTTCCAGGCCCTAAAATGTCATTTTACAGCATCCAGCAAATACCGGATAAACACGAACAGCTGTGAGAAAGCCCCAGAGACTACCAACCAGGCAGACGGAGACTCCCAGACAGTATGTGTCATGTGTTGTGGGGAGAGTGCTCCAGAAAATTCCAGAAACTTCCAGAAATTGCTAGTGGGTCAGGTTAAATGAATGGAAAAGTCCTGAAAATATTTTCTTTGGTTTAACAAAATTGTATCAGTCATGCCTAAGTGCTGTGTTAGGCCTTGTGGGCATTCAAACGTGAGACAGATATTGTTACTGTTGTCAAGGGGTTGCCAACACGTGTGCGTGCGTGTGTGCCTGTGTGTAGCATCAAGGACAAAGCACCGTCAAGTTGACCCTTCTGATCATAAACCAGGGCAAGATGGAAAGTATAATTCTGCTAAACATAATACTTCCCACCCCTTCCTTCTGGTCAGTCCTTATCGGGAAAGATTTACTTTACCCTGTTTTACTTTTCTGCAGAGCATATTAAACATGATGTTACCTTACACATTCATTTCTTTACCGTATTGGGTGTCTCCTTCCCTCTCCAGGCTGTTAATTCCACCAGGGCATGTACCTTCCTTTATTTCTATCACTTGAAACTACGCCCAGCATATTTAGGTGCCATAAATATGTGTTGAGTGAACAAATGCAAGTCAGAAGGGCAAGCACAAGGTGAGAGGGAAGAACTGACTCCCCCTGAAGTCAGGGGACACAAATTTTGAGAGTCCTACACCTACAAAAGTAGGGAAACTAAGGTTTCTAGTTCCACTAAATGGTGGAAAGCCTGGGCTAAGAAACTGAAACTGTGTGATCTTTATGTCACCCTATAATAGACAGAACAGTGTGTCATCCAAAGATTGTTTTCCAACTCTTTCTTGGGTAAGTGATGCAAGCACACAAAAACGTATGTTATTGTTCATTCGCTAAGTTGGGCCCAACTCACTGCAACCCACGGACTGCAGTACGCCAGGCTTCCCTGCCTTCCACTGTCTCCCAGAGTCTGCTCCAAAGAAGAAATGAAACTAGTACCTAGTTTACGAGAAATAGTCCCACTAGCAATTGAGGAAATGGAAATCTAAGGAAAAAACCCATTTCAACCTATGAAGTTCACAAGAAACACATAAAATGTCATGCAATTCCTCTGTACTACCAAGGATAGGGTAAGACGAAACATCCAAAGTTAGATAAGTCAGTGTTGGTTGCTTTCTGATGGTGGAATTATCAGGCATATTTCTCTTTGTTTAGCCTTTAAAAATTGTTTCATTTTATAGGGGCACGCACATATTCACGAACACATACAGCTTATCACTGCCTTACAGGAATTCTGATTTGGGCTATGGCAGGGCTGAAGGTCTGTTCCCCACATGGGTGGACATAAATGCTTTACAGGAATTGTGCTTTACGGGCACAAAAACATCAGAAACCTTCTTAACAACTTCAATCTTCTCCAAAGAAATGTGGTTAGGGGAAGGCAATGAAAGAACAAGACAGAAGATTTCTGTGGCTTGTGGAACCTGTCATTATTTTGTGGGATCTCTTGGAACTTGCGCTTCTTCAATGTGTTCATGTACTTGTCAGAACATTCACGAAGAGAGATGTTATCACACCATGAAGAAAGACATCACGAGGGTGCCTCCTGACAGTAACCCAGGCCTTAGGGAAAGCAGCGTGATACCTGTAAAAACAGATAAAATGGTTAAAGGAGATCAGATCATAACAAAAGAGCGGCAGAAGGCAGGCAGGGGGCAGGGAGGATGGTGCACAGTGCTCACATTTCTGGACATTTGGGAAAATCCATTTTCAGATTGGTCCCCAATTTGAAAGTAATTTTTTTTTTTTCTTTTTAGCCAAAAGGGTGGACTCAACCACCTCCCTCCTGTTACTGACCTGTGAGAGAGATGAGGCTCAGAAGTCATCAACTGAAGGACAAGCCCTTTCTCTTACTTGCTATTGAAAAGAACAGTTTTGTGAATGGAATTGATGAAGACTTCGTCTTTGGAGTGAATTGCAAGCAATTACATCAGCATAATCTAAAGAAAATCTATTAATAGTCAAGGTCCTAAAATAGAAATGTGAGCAATGGCATGCAAGCAGAATGTGGAGGAAAGCCAAAAAAGATAGAAATAGAGATCCCTATCACCTCGAAAAAAGCAGAATCTCGCTTGGGCCAATTCTAGAACATTCTCATAATCTCACTAATGAAGAGTTCTTGTGAGTTCCTTAGAAAGCAGAGCCTGGCAGGGTCTGCTTCAATCCAACAGTACAGCTTCACAGATTTGTATGTACTTATCTTCAAGTTGATAAACAGGAAAATGGACGTACTTCTTACTTCATAACATGGATTCTATCACTGACACATTATTTTGCCACTAAAACAAGCATGCTTGCACACACACAGGGCTTAAGTTTAAGATAGGAATTTTTATATTTTAACAGTTGGCTAGGTAATTCGGGAAAGTCAGAAATTCTGGTGAAATTAATTTAAGAATTTTTCTTCCATTAACAGAGGAATGGATAAAGAAGATACGATACATAAACACAATGGAATATTACTCAACCATGAAAAAGAATGAAATAATGCCATTTGCCGCAGCATGGAAGAACCTAGATATTATTGCACTGAGTAAAGTAGGTCAGACAGAGAAGGACAAATATTATTTGTATTGCTTGTATGTGGAATCTTAAAAAAATGGTGCAAATGAACTTAACTACAAAACAGAAATAAGAGAGATGTAGAAAACAATCTTACAGTTGCTAGATGGGAGAAGGGATAAATTGGGAGGCTAGGATTGACATACACACTCTGCTGCTGCTGCTAAGTCACTTCAGTCGTGTCCGACTCTGTGCGACCCCATAGACGGCAGCCCACCAGGCTCCCCCGTCCCTGGGATTCTCCAGGCAAGAACACTGGAGTGGACTGCCATTTCCTTCTCCAGTGCATGAAAGTGAAACGTGAAAGTGAAGTTGCTCAGTGGTGTCTAATACATCTGAAAAAATATTTTTTCTCTTGAGAGCATGAAGAAGCCAATAGCTAAACAAAAACAAAAGCCAACAACTTAAAAAAATAAAAGAAAAGTAAAGACTTACCCAGTCAGGATGCAAGGGAGGACAAAATTCGAAAATGGTCTGGATCTTAAGCTGCTTTCCTTCTGATTCCTGAAAAGGCAGCAGAAAGGTGGAGAGGCTGAGCTTTATGGGGATGAAACCGAAAGCCAGAGTTTGTCAAGAAGGGAGAGGAAATACTAAAGATAAGAGCAGGAATGAATGAATCATAGCTCTATGTAACAAGCACTGAATAGAGCTAATTAACAAAGTTAAATAAAGTCAATTTCCTTAGAAAGATTCATGAAATTGATAAATCTCCGGCAAGACAGGTTAAGCAGAAAGAAAAGACGGAAGACACAAATAATCAGTACTAAGAATTAGAAGCAAGATAAAATTCTAATTTCTGTGGTAAGTGGATATAATGGCTACCTTTGTGCAAAACATTTAAAGCATTAAGATAATAATTGGCAAATTCCTAGAAAAAATACAGCCTACCAAAGTAATGGACTTTCCTAGTAAGTCAGATGGTAAAGCATCCATTTGGAATGCAGGAGGCTAGGGTTTGATTCCTGGGTTGAGAAGATCCCCTAGAGAAAGAAATGGCAACCCATTCCAGTATTCTTGCCTGAAGAATTTTGTGGACAAAGGAGCCTGACAGGCTACAGTCCATGGGGTCACAAAGAGTCAGACACGATTGAGCAGCTAACACACACACACCAAAGTAATATTTAAGGAAAAATTAGAATAGTTCTACAACTATTAAGACAATCGAATCCAGAATTTAACACTGGCTGTTTAACCCTACCCCACCCCCCGCCAACCACAAACAGACAAATCCCTGGGATCAGAGGGAGCCTCACTAGCTAGGGAGCAAATCTAGCAAGTATTTAAGGGAGGAATGTCACTAAAATTATACAAACTGTTCCACAGAGTAGAAAAAGGAGCTGCTTCTCAACCATTCATAAGAGCATATCTCTGATACAAAAACCTGACAAAGACCTCACAGGAAAGAAAAATTACAGGCCAGTCTTATGAATGCAATATAGATGCAAAAATCTGAAACCAAATCTTAACAGATGAAATCCAATAACAGAAAAATAGCACACAATGGCCAAGTTGAGTTTAATCCCAAAACACAAGATGGGAAACATTTGGGGGAAAAAATCATTGAAAATTTACCATATTAACAGAATGAAGGAGAAAATAATATGGTCTTCTCTGTAGATGCAGGGAAAGCATTCTATAAAATTCAACATCCATGCATGAGAAAAAGTCTTAGCATATCAGGAATGGGTAGGAATTGGCTCGATTTGTCAATTGATATCTACAGGAAACCTATAAAGAAATAGCATCCATTATGGTCCAGTGTTGAAATCAGCAAAAAGGCAAGAACATTGTTACTTCTATTCTCCACTGCACTGGAGATCTTAGCCAGTGCAAGAAGACAGGAAAAAGAAATGAAAATAAGTGTGGTAAGGCAAGAACGAGAAACACAGATATAAGGTTTGCAAAGGAATAAATAAATTGGTCAGTATTCCCAAGTGATTTAATTATGTATATAGAGGACAAAAAATGAATTAGGATTCAGGTTAATTAGTCATATTAATAAGAAAGATTAGCAAGAGTCTTTGTTATGAGGTGTATATACAAAACTCAAGTTACCCAATAGAAAAGGACAAGACCTGAAGATGCTTGACCAGGAAGGGTAGTCAAATGACCTATAAATATAGGGGAAGATGCTCAACTTCATTAATAATAGAAAAAATGCACATTAAGAACACACAGAGATTCTACAACACATTCACCAGAGTAGCTGAAATTAAAGGGAGTGTCCACAGTGAGGAATGGTGAAGTGGGGAGCAATGGAAACTCTCCCACCCACTGCAGTGCTAATAACTGGTGGAAACAGCTTGGTGTGGGCTACTCAGGAGAGTGTGTGCTTGCCTTCTTTCCTGGCGGTTGAACTCCTAGGTAGATGAGCAGAAGAAAAGCATGTCTGTGTTTACCAAGGGGCTTCCCCAATGGCTCAGCTGGTAAAGACTCCACCGGCAAAGCAGAAGACACAGGAGATGTGGGTTCGATCCCTGGGCTGGGAAGATCTTATGGAGGAAGAAACTGGCAGCCCACTCCAGTAGTCTTGCCTGAAAAATCCTATGGACAGAGGAGCCTGGAGGGTATTTACCAAGAGTCTTCACAAGAATCTTCACAGCAGCATTATTCATAGCATCTTTATACTGGAAGCAACCTACCTGTCTATCAACAATGGAATCGACACGAAAATGTTTTCATATAATAAACTGCTTTACAGCAGTGGAAATAATTGAACTCTAGTCACATGAACATGAATGGCTCTCAAATACAGTAATGAGCAAAAGAAGCCAGATACTCAAGAAAATCCATGGTGGAACTCCATTGACACAGAGTTCTTAAAAACCAGGCAGAAGTTAACGGTGTTAAAGGAGCCCTGCCTAGGAGGTAAAACTGTAGAAGAGCCAGAAAATGTTCAGCAAGAGTCAGGAAAGTGGTTTCCCTGGTGGCTCAGAAGGTACGGAACCCCCTGCAATGCGGGGGACCCTGGTTCGATCCCTGGCTTGGGAAGATCCTCTGGAGAAGGGCATGGCTACCCCCTCCAGTGTTCTGGCCTGGAAAGGGCCGCAGACAGAGGAGTCTGGTGGGCTACAGTCCATGGGATCACAAAGAGTCAGACATGACTGCGTGGCTGACACACACACAGGAAAGGGTAACTTTTGTCTTTGGAGGTGGGAAGGGCATAGTGCCAGGGGGTACACTCGGGGTCCCGCGTGCCCCCGGTGTTCTTTTTCTTGACCCGCAGCACTGTTACAACCATGTGTATATGTGTGTGTGTGTGTGAGAGAGAGACAGAATGATATTCATTGAGCTGTTCATTTCTCTCTTGCACACTTTTCTGTATGTGAAGTATATGTAACATGAAAAGTCACAGCACAACCTCTCTACATTTGAAAAAATACGAAGTTATTTGGGATTACTACTGATGGTGTTTAGATGTCCATGGTGAGGAAAATCAGATAATCTATACCAGGGTGCTTGCTGAGTCTCGGTTCCACCTGTGTGTGTTAGTAGTTACACAGCCAGGGTACGAAAGAGCACATTGGTCAGAATCGGGGAAGACACTAATCATCATGGTTCTTAGCTGTGCACAGCACTTCTGGGGGTATTAAACAAGAAAGGAAGTCAGAGGTAAAATTTTTTTCAACTTGCTTTGAAATTTCACCCAGTCTAAAGAAAAAGCAGTGCTACTGAGAAAATAGGATGACAGCTGAGGGGGCCTGCGAGAGAACACTTTGAGTTGTTGTCAAGGCTAACATACAAAAGACGTGCATCACCTGAGTCACTGAATCCACACAGCGGGAACCCAGTGTACAACCACTGTGGTGTATGGCAAGTCTAGATTCAAAGTAAATCTACACGGGTTTTTCTTGCACATGGGGGGTCAACAGATCCCAGGAGAAAAAGTGCTCTTAATGTAGTCTTGGGGACCATAGATCACGATGACGAAGTTGATAAAAATGGCAACCAGTGCAGTCCTCTGCCTTACAGGACTGCAATGGGCCAAATGGTTCCTTATGATAGATAGGCCTTCATATGTGTGCGGTGCTTTGTGGGCTACAAAAGTTGTCTGTGTACATCAGTTTCATTTTCTTTTAGCTCTATAGAGTAGGTAGATCTGCTATCATTACTCCAATCTGCCACAAAAGGAAATCAAGACTTGGGGAAATCACGTGAGTTTGCTCAGGGTTCCATAGAGCGTAATAAGATCAAGTCTTCAGCGTTTCAATTTATCACTTGTCCTCTTGCATCAGTGATTCTCTTAGGGATGGCCTCTGGAGTGACTCCTAAGTAAGTAAGTAAGTAAAGTCACTCAGTCGTGTCCGACTCTTTGTGACCCCATGGACTGCAGCCCACCAAGCTCCTCAGTCCATGGGATTCTCCAAGCAAGAATACTGGAGTGGGTTGCCATTTCCTTCTCCAGGGGATCTTCCCGACCCAGGGATCGAACCCAGGTGAGTTCAGAAACCCATAATGGTGATAAAATAATAACTCATACACATATGCCACCATTTTTTACATCTAAGTGTTTATTGTGTGTGATAAAAGACAAAATCTTTCAGTGCTGTTGGTGAATTCACAGTGAGTTTCGTCGTTAGAGTCCTTCATTAATTAAGTAGCTCTACAAACATTTATTGAGCATCTACTATGTGTCAGATGCTTTTCTAGAAATTGGGGATATGGAAGTGTATAAGAGAGAAAATTTTCCTGTTTCCTTGGAGTTTATTTTCTTGTCAGGAAAGAAAGACCATGTAAGAGTCAAGGGCTGGTATAGTTGAGAGAGTGTTAATTGTTATGAAAAAAATAAAGCAGCTTAAGGGGAGAGTATGATTGTGGTAGAGGTGAGGATGGCAGCGGAGAATAACCCCCTCCAGAAAGCTGAGAATACTCCAAAGTACAAAGTGAAGTTGCTCAGTCATGTCCAACTGTTTGTGATCCCATGGACCACAGCCTACCAGGCTCTTCCATCCATGGAATTTTCCAGGCAAGTGTACTGGAGTGGGTTGCCATTTCCTTCTCCAGGGGATCTTCCCAACCCAGGGATTGAACCCAGGTCTCCCACATTGCAGGCCAACATTTTATCATCTGAGCTACCAGGGAATACCCCAGCCCTCCACGAATCCTGCCCCATCAGCAAAGGATGCAGAAAGATCATTTTATAAAGTTAACATCCATTCACAAGATGTTGGACCTCCACAAGTCCTGGCCTGCAGGAGGGAGGGGTCACTAAGAAAGCGATTTTTTAAAAAAGTTACAGAAAACATTTTTTTCCCTTGAGGGAACTGGAACATTTTTATAGCCTGAAGAGATTGGGGACAAAGAGGGGGCGGTTTATGGCATAACATCACAATGCTTTTAAGTCATAGATGGCTCTCAAAAAGAATTAGCTTGGATGCTGTTAACAATGACTGATTTTAGGGACAAAATTGGGTTTCTTTCTTTCTTTCTTTTTTTAAACAACCTACTTAACAAAACGTCAGCACTTAAAATATTTGACTTTCTTGCCCAAGAAACTCTCACTTGGCCATTATCATAATTATGTGTGTGACGCCCAATTTGGCAAGTTTCACGTGGCAGGCTAAAAGAGGAACTATCTTCCACCAAGATATCATTGAAGCAACAGATACATTTTTATTTTATTTAAGAACAATTAAGGACAGATCATCTTGGCTTTCAGCTAAAGATTTCTCCTGGCCAGAATTTTCTCCAATTACAAAATAAATAATAGATGTCTCATACTTCAGATTATTTCCACATTTGTTGTACAAGCTATAGCTTGCTTTCGAACGTAAAGCACATTCAGCTGTAAACTGGGAATGGAATGTTCTTAAGACTTGGAAACACTGTGTACTTTGCTTTCTTCTTCTTTTTTTTTTAAATACTATAGAGCTTGTCTAAACAAATTTAGCCCAGACTTTAACCAACCCTAGTTAGGACAGGAAATGATAAGGTAGGTACAACATTAAAAAGACTTGAGAGAGAGAGAGTCAAAGGGATGAGATGATACTACATTTAAAAATTAATTTTTATTGGAGTATAGTTGGTTTACAACATTATATCAGTTTCTGTGATATAGCAAAATGAACATTCTGCATATACATTTATCCACTCTTTTTTTCTGCTTTATGGACTATGCCAAAGCCTTTGACTGTGTGGACCACAACAAACTCTGGAAAATTCTTCAAGAGATGGGAATACCAGACCACCTGACCTGCCTCTTGAGAAATCTGTATGCAGGTCAGGAAGCAGTAGTTAGAACTGAACATGGAACAGCAGACTGGTTTCAAATAGGAAAAGGAGTACGTCAAGGCTGTATATTGTCACCCTGCTATTAAACTTATATGCAGAGTACCTCATGAGAAATGCTGGGCTGGATGAAGCACAAGCTGGAATCAAGATTGCCGGGAGAAATATCAATAACCTCAGATATGCAGATGACACCACCCTTATGGCAGAAAGTGAAGAATAAAGAGCCTCCTGATGAAAGTGAAAGAGGAGAGTGGAAAAGTAGGCTTAAAACTCAACATTCAGAAAACTAGGATCATGGCATCTGGTCCCATCACTTCATGGCAAATAGATGGGGAAACAGTGGAAACAGTGATAGACTTGATGTTCTTGGGCTCCAAAATAACTGCAGATGGTGATTGCAGCCATGAAATTAAAAGATGCTTGCTCCTTGGAAGAAAGGTTATGACCAACCTAGACAGCAAATTAAAAAGCAGAGACATTATATTGCCAACAAAGGTCCGTCTAGTCAAACCTATGGCTTTTCCAGTAGTCATATATGGATGTGAGAGTTGGACCATAAAGAAAGGTGAGTGCTGAAGAATTGATGCTTTTGAACAGTGGTATTGAAGAAGATTCTTGAGAGTCCCTTGGACTGCAAGGAGATCCAACCAGTCCATCCTAAAGGAAATCATTCCTGAATATTCATTGGAAGGACTAATGCTGAAGCTGAAACTCCAATACTTTGGCCACCTGATGTGAAGAACTGACTCATGTGAAGAGCTCCTGATGTTGGGAATGATTGAAGGCAGGAGGAGAAGGGGATGACAGAGGATGAGATGGTTGGATGGCATCATTGACTCAATGGACATGAGTTTGAGTCAACTCCAGAAGTTGGTGATGGACAGGGAGGCCCAGCGTGCTGCAGTCCGTGGGGTCACAAAGAGTCGGACACACCTGAGCGACTGAACTGAACTCTTTTTTGGATTCTTTTCTCCTGTATAGGTCAGAGTACTGAGAAGAGTTCCCTGTGCTATACAGTAGGTTCTTAGTGAAAAGTGAAAGTGGGTGAAATGAAAGGGAAAGTCACTCAGTCTTGTTGGAATCCTTGCGACACCACGAACTGTAAGCTGCCAGGCTCCTCTGTCCATGGAATTCTCCAGGCCAGAACACTGGAGGAGGTAGCCATTCCCTTCTCCAGGGGATCTTCACAACCCAGGGATCAAACTCAGGCCTTGCAACTGCAGGCGGATTCTTCACCATCTGAGCCATCAAGGAAGCCACAGGAAAAATAATAGGTTCCTATTAGTGATCTATTTTATACATAGTCGTGTATATATGTTAATCCCAATCTCCCAACCCCTCCCTCCCCTTCTTTCCCCCTGGCAACTGTCAGTTTGTTTTCTGTATCAGCGACTCTATTTCTGTTTTGTAAAGAAGTTCATTTATGTCATATTTTGGGGGTCCCACATATAAGCGATATCAGGCGATACTTGTCTTTCTCTATCTGACCGACCTCACTCAGCATGACTATCTCTCCGTCCAGCCATGTTACTGCAAGATATTTCATTTTTTAGGAAAATCAACCTGATTTTTCCCACCAGAGTTTTCGGAAACTGTCCACTGCGGCAGCGGCAGAGCTGGATAAGTCGGCATCTCCGTTTCCTGAAGACGTGGTGTGAGCTGCCCTGCATGGCTGTGGGCCCACCTCTCACCCACTTGCTCTCCACCCTCACCAGAGCACCCCTGCCAGTCTCACTGCCCATCAGCTTTTTCAAAATCAAATTATTTTCTTCCCCGCAGAGGCAGAAGCAGCGGAATAGCTGTAGGAAGCAGAGGCCCCCATGGCCCACCGCATGGTGGATTTCGGCGTGGTTTCTCGTTTTGCCCCTGTGGCCAGGCTGTCACTGGGGCCTCTGGGAAAGTGCTCCATCACTGGGGAGGTGGAGGTTTCCCCAGGCCCTAATCTCATGCGTCAGTGGTGTCCTGTCCTGGGAAATCAGGCCGATCTGTCCTTTCAGTCTTACTGGGGTGACAGCGGGCACCCAGGGGAGATGGTCCTGGGAGTAGGGAGGGTCACTTGGGGGAAGGTGCTTCTCCCTGCTGGCACTGGCCAAGGGGCAAGGAGGGTGTATATCTGTGTAGCACAGGAGGAAGCCCACCTAAGTTCTGTGGCAGGGATGGGGACGATGTGGCCTCCTGACCCCCGGGAGAGAAAGGAGATCCCCAAGAGGCTGTCGGAGTCCAAAGTCTCCGGATCACTTATACATGTGATGTCTTTTCCCCCTCCCTGTGACTCCACTATTGGGTCCAGCAGCTGGAATATATTGGAAAAGGCAAGTTCCTATCCTTCTCACCTTCCCTAAATAGCCCTCTTTGGCTTGGTGGGGTCCAAAGTGGCTCGAAACGGGGCACCTTTCTCTCCCCGACATGAGAGGAAGCCGGAAATGCAAAGAACTTGGCAACTTAATTCCTGCCAGGTGATCAGTGTCCAACCTGGGAGCTTTCTCCCCAAGAGTCGTTTTCGAAGATGCCTGACAGGATGGAGAGATGCCTTTCTGTTCTGTGCAGGGCAGGGCTCAGTGGGGAGCGGGGGAAGCAGGCGTGGAGAGAACCTTGGGAGGTCAGGAGCAATGTCGGCTCCCACCTGCAGCGCACGGGCCTTCTCCACCCAGCCCTTGGGGACTGACTTTTGTTCTGAGACGTGGTCCAGGGAGGGATGCTACGGCATGAGGCGCTCGTGTCTTGGCAGAGGGAGAGTGACACGGTGTCTTTGATCTGCCGCTTCCACAAGGTGAAAACTCCCTCCCTTGTGTCTCCGTAGGTGTGCATTAGTGTCCAGACCTCCTTCGGGTCTTGCTGCTGCTGCTGCTGCTGCTGCCAAGTCGCTTCAGTTGTGTCCGACTCTGTGAGACCCTATGGACAGCAGCCCACCAGGCTCCTCTGTCCATGGAATTCTCCAGGCATGAATACGGGAGTGGGCTGCCATTTCCTTCTCCTTCGGGCCTTACAGTGGTTCTTTCCAGGGTCAGGGGAGAGGTGTGAAGAGAAGGCATGAGAGGACATGACCGCGTAGAACTGAGTTTGGTTAACTGGCAGGAACTTGAAAAAGTGCAACAGAGCAAAGCAAGCCCCTCGCTCCAGGGTTCCCGCGTCTGGTTCTTACCCGTCTGGGGATCCCCGCTCACCCTGCACTGAGTTCCTGTGCCTGTTAAGCCAGCAGATATGGAAGCTCACCACGCCCGATTGCTCCTGTAGGCGCGTGCTCTTGGGCTCATTGCTCCGTTGGTGACCTCGTGGCTCCTCTGGGGGGTTGGGGCGCTGTCAGTCCTGTGTGATTCTGAGAGTCTTCCCTGGGGGTCCATCCAATGTTCTGTAAACAAGAGTCCCTGTTTCCTAACTCCCTGCTGTGTGACTCACCTACGGTAGCTCCTGACCTGAGCATCCAAGCCCTCCATGTTCTCAGACGGCATCTAATGTGTTCTCCTCCGTGACGGGCTGAATCAGTGCCTCGTGACTGTATTCAGGCAAGTTCCTTAAAGAGGTACACGAGGTCGTTACAGTGGGTCTGATCCAGTCCTCATAAAAAGAAGAGACGGAACCCACACACACACAGGAAAGACCATGTGAGGATACAGGAAGAAGATACCATCTAAAAACCAATGCTGTGTGTATGTTAGTCACTCAGTGTCTAACTCTTGCAGTGTCCGACTCTTTGCAACCCCATGAACTATAGCCTGTTGGGCCCCTCTCTCCATGGGATTCTCCGGGCAAGGATACTGGAGTGGGTTGCCATTCCCTTCTTCAGTGGATCTTTCCAACCCAGGGATTGAACCCAGGTCTCCAGGCAGGTTCTATACTGGCTAAGCCACCACAGAAGCTCATAGAGCCTCAAGGAAACCAACTCTGATGACACCTCGGTCTGAGATTTCCAGCCTCCAGAGCTGTGAGAAGGTAAATGTCTGCTGGGTGAGCCTCCCAGTCTGTGCTACCTGTTGAGACGGCCCCAGAGGACAACCACAACCACCCTGACCCACGCCTCAGCTCCACTGGCGTCTCCGTGGCTCCACAGGCATAAAGACAAGCTGCTGCCTCAGGGCCTTCGCACTGGCTGTTCTCTCTGCCTGGAACGCCCATCCACCACGCTCCTCACAGCTCACCTGCTTCAGGCCTCCACTCGGAGGCCACCTTCCCTGGCCTCCCGAATGGAGCTGGGGAGCCCCCAGCTCTCCCGATGCCTTCCCCGCTCGCTTCTTTCCCCGGCGCTGAGCACCCCTGAGCCTCTTCTGCTTTTGCTTGTGAGAAGGAGGCTCGCTGGGCACAGGGTGCTGCGATGTGTGTTCCTCGTGGAAACGAGTGGGTTGCATGCTGTTGCATGCTCTCCCTGCACCACACAGTAACTCCATCCTCAAAACAGCCCCTGTGCTTAGTTGCTCAGTCTTGTCCGACTCTTGGCGACCGCGTGGACCTGGCCAGGCTCCTCTGTCCACGGGATTCTCCAGGCAAGAATACTGGAGTGGATTGCCATGCCCTCTTCCAGGGGATCTTCCCAACCCAGGGATCGAACCCAGGTCTCTGGCATTGAAGGTGGACTCTTTAGCGTCTGAGCCACCAGGGAAGACCAAACAGCCCCTAGAAGCAGGCTATTTGTCATCTCCAACTGAGAGCATAAAAGTTAAATGACGAACCTGAGGTTGCATTCTGTGTTGGCAGGAGAATGGGGATTTGAACCCAGACAGCCTGGCTCCAGTGTCTTGGACCTGAAACTTTTTGGCCTTGGACCAGAGGTTGACTGCCCTGTGCAGAAGTACAGCTGGGAGCATGGTGTGTTTGGCAGGGAGGTGGTCCCAAGCAGAGAGCTGGAAATGCAGATCCAGGGCCTGGGTGTGGGGACCAGTTTGGGATAATCTATAAATGAGTGATGTTTGAAACCCAGGTCCAGGGTGAGACAAAACTGTACCAAGGTCTCGAGTTGTCTTTTTTTTGAAGGAGGAGACTCCTGCCTACATCAAATCATACATTTAAAAATGCAGTCGCATCTCAGTTTGCATCCACATGCATTTGGCTATAAAATAGTTTGAAAGACTTTTTTATACATTTTTTTTTTAATGAGTTGTTTTATGCTTGGCTAAAATGTCTAGGCAGCCACTCTGTGTACTTAGGGAAGCTTTCAAGTCATAAAATCAAACCTACACTTTAAAAAATGCAATGTACTTTGTGAACACCAAATTCAGCTATTTTTAAAGTTGATAAATGCTGCGCTGTGTGCACAGTTAATTAAGTGGATTGGTTTTGAAAGAGGAGATGGAGTGGAGTCAGGGGTAGGGGACTGGAGGGGATACCACAGGGAGGGGATGTAGAAGGGAGAGCTCATGATACAGGGAGGCTCTCTTCTGAAGATGGGCCCCAGTCCGAGGCACACTGACAAGTGAGAATAGGGATGTGAAGAGTGTAGGAGGAGTACGCTTTCATAAAGCGCTGTGGTCCATTTGGGAAGAAATAAACCACTTCACGTGTATGGACATTTAACATATACAGCATTTGCACATTCCTTCGGGGCCAGAAAAAGCAGTTACACACTTTAAAAAGCGATCTTAATAATCAATGGGGAAGATTTCAGTTGTGGGTTCCCTGGCCGCTCAGAGATTAAAGCGTCTGCCTGGAATGCAGGAGACCCAGGTTCAATCCCTGAGTCGGGAAGATCCCCTGGAAAAGGCAGTGGCACCCCACTCCAGTACTCTTGCCTGGAGAATCCCATGGAAGGAGGAGCCTGGTAGGCTACAGTCCATGGAGTCGCAAAGAGTCGGAAACGACTGAGCAACTTCACTTTCACTTTCATGACCTTAGAATGATTTTATCAGCAATTAAAAGTTGTCTTAATATCAGTTATAAATATAAAGGGAAACAAAAAAAATTGTGTAAGCTCAGAGGTTAAAGCATCTGCCTGGAATGCTGGAGACCCGGATTCAATCCCTGGGTCAGGAAGATCCCCTGGAGAAGGAAATGGCAACCCACTCCAGTACTCTTGCCTGGAGAATCCCATGGAGGGAGAAGCCTGGTGGGCTACAGTCCATGGGGTCGCAAAGAGTCGGACACGACTGAGCGACTTCACTCACTTTAATGTTTATTTCATACATTGTAATTTAAACATTTGAAGCATGGAGAATCAGCATATTTTCTTTGCAAAGAAATCATTGGGAGTAGTTTGAACAACGCTTGTCTTCCTCTCATCATAGAGTTTATGATATTGAGTGAGCATCGTTCCTTTGCCTTGGAAAATTGCCATGCTCCATTCTAAGTTTGGATCAGCTTCCCACATTTCAGCTTTGGTGCTTTCAGTGTTGTGAAATATCTACGAGTTCCTTCAATGGCAAGATGTTTACTTCCTCGGGGACATCCTCATCCTTTATACCTCAGCCATTGAGCTCATTCATGTCATTCAGCAGCTTTCACTGGGTTTCTCTGGCTGCATGTTAGAAGTTTCTGGAACAGCAGCAGTGTTGACAATCCATGATCAGCTCTTTCTTCTATAACTCCAAGAACATTTGATTCAAATTTAGCTTCAACATTATCAATTTTTTTTCCCCCTCTGATGTACTCTTTTGGGGCCAATTCCCTTTTTCAATTGTCCATTTTTGTAAAATGTTGTGTGAGCTTATCAGTGGGATACAAGGAAGCAACACAGCTTCACACTTTGCTGCCTGTGTGTGAGCTGAGTCACAGGTGTGCAGTGGCCAGTCAACAACAGACTGAAAGAAGCGACAGGATTATTACTTGGGCAGTGATTCGGGCTTCCTGTTGGCTCAGAAGGTAAAGATTCTGCCTGCAACGTGGGAGACCCATGTTGGATCCCTGCGTCAGGAACATCCCTGGGAGAAGGGAACGACAGCCCACTTCCGCATTCTTGCCTGGAGAATTCCATGGACAGAGGAGCCTGGTGGGCTACAGTTCATGGGATCACAAAGAGTCAGACATGACTGAGCAACTTACACATAACTGGGATGCTCCAAGGAACTAACATGTAAGCTTCAGAAGGAAGCCTCGTGTGTTTAGGGTATGGAGACTCCAGGGTCGAGATCAGGGTGTCTACCCATTTGTTGATGTTTCCCTGTTCCCTCAGAGTGCTCAGTCATGTTCACCTTGAGGAGTGAAGGGCCCGCATGAAGGTTTGTACTTCATGCAATTACTCACAGTTAATGTACCCTGGAAGCCGAAATTTGAACCATGATGAGTGAAAGTTGTATGAGACCACAGGCTTTAATTTTCTGACGCCAATGACTCTGCTTTCTGAAATGTGATTAGCTGGGGTTCCCAGTGCTGTCTCCTTGCTCTGGGGATCACCTTTCTTTTCTGCTGAAGATGATCTCAGTTTCTACAGCACGCTCCTGGAGTGAGGGGGCTGTGCCCAGGCTACTTGTCGGCTGTGTCCAAACCCCCTGTGCTCTACGTCCTCTGTGGAGATGGAATTAGTAACACGTGTGTGTGTGTGTGTGTGCGTGCGTGCGTGCGTGCTCAGTTGTGTCTGACTCTTTGCAAACCCATGGACTGTAGCTCGTCGTGTTCCTCTGTCCATGGGGTTTTCCAGGCAAGAACACTGGAGTGGGCTGCCAGGTCCTCCTCCAGGGGAGCCCCCTACCCAGGGATCAAACCTGCATCTTCTGTGCCTCCTGCATTCCACTGAGCCACTAGGCAGCCCTTACTAACACCTATTCGCAAGGGGTCACAAAGAGTCAGACACAACTGAGCAACTGGACAACGACTCACAAGGTAATTTAGAGGGTGAAAAAAGGCAATATGCGTAAACCAGCGGCAACAGGGTCATACCGTGACCATACAATGGCAAGAGAGCCCAGATCGTACTGTGCGTGTGAATTGCTTTTATTCTTTAAAATAGCTAATACGGGGTCACTTCCTTAGTTCAGAGGCAATGCTAAGAAAACTACAGGTATCGCCTTCTCACAACCCCATAGTAGTACAGAAAGAAGGTTCCAGAATGCCCATTTTACAGATGAGGAGACTGAGGTTTTGAGAGATAATAACATTTCCATGGCCACATTGGACTCAAACCGTCCAACTCCAATAGCAAAACTTGTAGTCACTTTGTTACATTTCTTCAATCATCAAATGCTGGGATTCAAATGTTTACAGGGGGATAAAAATGCAGACTTATTCACTTTCTCTGGTTGATAACCTTTCTCATATACACAGTTAACAAGCACATACATCAAGTCAGTGTAATAATCTAGCTTGTTTATCAGTCAGGTCATATCCATGTACGTCCTTATGTTGTTTTCAGGGTCACAAGGACTCTCTGTGTCCTAAAAAATAGATTTCTGCCTTCTGGCTTATTCTTCAAGTTTTACATAAATGTAGGTCCTGGAACAGATCTACTCAGCCCAAAATTTGGGGCTAACCACCTAAAATGACGGAAATAACTTAGTTTTGTAATAATTTAATTTCCGGGCAACTTCAGATTAAATTTCTTTCAATCTACTTAGAGGTGTAAATATTTCTCCTGGGGAACAATTGGTTTTGGTTTTCTAATTTGATTTTGAAAAAAAGGAAGTGGAATCTCTCTGTTTTGCAGAGAGCAAGGCGTTTCAGTGCATTTGGGAGATGTTCAGATATCCGTGTAGGTGTTTTTAATAAGTTAGTTCACCTAATTGTGTTTCCTCTCTACTAAAGAAGAAGCATCCTACCCTAATGGGTTTAATCTTCCTACATTTTTTTCTGGTTTTAATTGTGCTCTTTCCCACAAGCACCTAATTTCATTATAAGACTGTAATGCTTTGCTGTGAAAAGCTTGCTTGCACATTAGGAATGCTGGGATTCAAATGTTTACAGGGGGATAAAAATGCAGACTTAGTCACTTTCTCAAGAGGGAGCAGCAAAGTGCTTGAATGCCCACCTGCCCCAGTCTTTGGGGTCTTCGGGAGGTGTGGAATGGGAAGAACCTGACTCGCTCAGGGGCTGAGAAAGACGCCCAACCCGTCTCAGGACAAGCTGGGCTGTCACTAAAGACTCACAGTCCAAAGTCTGGGCTGATGGTCCACAGCCAGGAAGAGCTTCACTTCTAAACCCATTTGTAGATTTCCCTGGTGGCCCAGTAGCCCGGCCTTCGCCTTCCAACTCTGGGGTGAGGGGGGCGGGTGTGTGGGTTCAACCCCTGGCTGTGGAGCTAGCATACCACATGCTTCACAGCCAAAAAGCCAAAACATAAAACAGAAGCAATACTGTAACAAACTCAATACAGACTTTTAAGCAAAAACAAAAATCCATTTGCTTTCATTGAAATAGCAAAGTGACTGCTGACCTATAACCTGGCCAGGGATTCAGAAGATACAACCCACTGAAGAGTTTGTGCCTGGAGTGAGAGTGAGCAGTTATCTCTTGCAACATTTTTGGGAAAATGTTATGCCCCAGCCAAATAAAGGACAGAGCAGAGGAGAAGCACATTTTTGCAGGTGGGAGAAAGCTGCATTTTTTGAGCGTGAAGTCTTCAGCTGCAGGCTTTTGGTTTTTAAGATGCTGAATTGGCCCTATACTTCCAAATTCTAAGAGTCCCCTTCCCAGCTTTATCTTCCTCCAAGGACNGAGGAGAAGGGGATGACAGAGGATGAGATGGTTGGATGGCATCATTGACTCAATGGACATGAGTTTGAGTCAACTCCAGAAGTTGGTGATGGACAGGGAGGCCCAGCGTGCTGCAGTCCGTGGGGTCACAAAGAGTCGGACACACCTGAGCGACTGAACTGAACTCTTTTTTGGATTCTTTTCTCCTGTATAGGTCAGAGTACTGAGAAGAGTTCCCTGTGCTATACAGTAGGTTCTTAGTGAAAAGTGAAAGTGGGTGAAATGAAAGGGAAAGTCACTCAGTCTTGTTGGAATCCTTGCGACACCACGAACTGTAAGCTGCCAGGCTCCTCTGTCCATGGAATTCTCCAGGCCAGAACACTGGAGGAGGTAGCCATTCCCTTCTCCAGGGGATCTTCACAACCCAGGGATCAAACTCAGGCCTTGCAACTGCAGGCGGATTCTTCACCATCTGAGCCATCAGGGAAGCCACAGGAAAAATAATAGGTTCCTATTAGTGATCTATTTTATACATAGTCGTGTATATATGTTAATCCCAATCTCCCAACCCCTCCCTCCCCTTCTTTCCCCCTGGCAACTGTCAGTTTGTTTTCTGTATCAGCGACTCTATTTCTGTTTTGTAAAGAAGTTCATTTATGTCATATTTTGGGGGTCCCACATATAAGCGATATCAGGCGATACTTGTCTTTCTCTATCTGACCGACCTCACTCAGCATGACTATCTCTCTGTCCAGCCATGTTACTGCAAGATATTTCATTTTTTAGGAAAATCAACCTGATTTTTCCCACCAGAGTTTTCGGAAACTGTCCACTGCGGCAGAGGCAGAGCTGGATAAGTCGGCATCTCCGTTTCCTGAAGACGTGGTGTGAGCTGCCCTGCATGGCTGTGGGCCCACCTCTCACCCACTTGCTCTCCACCCTCACCAGAGCACCCCTGCCAGTCTCACTGCCCATCAGCTTTTTCAAAATCAAATTATTTTCTTCCCCGCAGAGGCAGAAGCAGCGGAATAGCTGTAGGAAGCAGAGGCCCCCATGGCCCACCGCATGGTGGATTTCGGCGTGGTTTCCCGTTTTGCCCCTGTGGCCAGGCTGTCACTGGGGCCTCTGGGAAAGTGCTCCATCACTGGGGAGGTGGAGGTTTCCCCAGGCCCTAATCTCATGGGTCAGTGGTGTCCTGTCCTGGGAAATCAGGCCGATCTGTCCTTTCAGTCTTACTGGGGTGACAGCGGGCACCCAGGGGAGATGGTCCTGGGAGTAGGGAGGGTCACTTGGGGGAAGGTGCTTCTCCCTGCTGGCACTGGCCAAGGGGCAAGGAGGGTGTATATCTGTGTAGCACAGGAGGAAGCCCACCTAAGTTCTGTGGCAGGGATGGGGACGATGTGGCCTCCTGACCCCCGGGAGAGAAAGGAGATCCCCAAGAGGCTGTCGGAGTCCAAAGTCTCCGGATCACTTATACATGTGATGTCTTTTCCCCCTCCCTGTGACTCCACTATTGGGTCCAGCAGCTGGAATATATTGGAAAAGGCAAGTTCCTATCCTTCTCACCTTCCCTAAACAGCCCTCTTTGGCTTGGTGGGGTCCAAAGTGGCTCAAAACGGGGCACCTTTCTCTCCCCGACATGAGAGGAAGCCGGAAATGCAAAGAACTTGGCAACTTAATTCCTGCCAGGTGATCAGTGTCCAATCTGGGAGCTTTCTCCCCAAGAGTCGTTTTCAAAGATGCCTGACAGGATGGAGAGATGCCTTTCTGTTCTGTGCAGGGCAGGGCTCAGTGGGGAGCGTGGGAAGCAGGCGCGGAGAGAACCTTGGGAGGTCAGGAGCAATGTCGGCTCCCACCTGCAGCGCACGGGCCTTCTCCACCCAGCCCTTGGGGACTGACTTTTGTTCTGAGACGTGGTCCAGGGAGGGATGCTACGGCATGAGGCGCTCGTGTCTTGGCAGAGGGAGAGTGACACGGTGTCTTTGATCTGCCGCTTCCACAAGGTGAAAACTCCCTCCCTTGTGTCTCCGTAGGTGTGCATTAGTGTCCAGACCTCCTTCGGGTCTTGCTGCTTCTGCTGCTGCTGCTAAGTCGCTTCAGTTGTGTCCGACTCTGTGAGACCCTATGGACAGCAGCCCACCAGGCTCCTCTGTCCACGGAATTCTCCAGGCATGAATACGGGAGTGGGCTGCCATTTCCTTCTCCTTCGGGTCTTACAGTGGTTCTTTCCAGGTCGGGGGAGAGGTGTGAAGAGAAGGCATGAGAGGACATGACCGCGTAGAACTGAGTTTGGTTAACTGGCAGGAACTTGAAAAAGTGCAACAGAGCAAAGCAAGCCCCTCGCTCCAGGGTTCCCGCGTCTGGTTCTTACCCATCTGGGGATCCCCGCTCACTCTGCACTGAGTTCCTGTGCTTGTTAAGCCAGCAGATATGGAAGCTCACCACGCCCGATTGCTCCTGTAGGCGCGTGCTCTTGGACTCATTGCTCCGTTGGTGGCCTCGTGGCTCCTCTGGGGGGTTGGGGGGCTGTCAGTCCTGTGTGATTCTGAGAGTCTTCCCTGGGGGTCCATCCAATGTTCTGTAAACAAGAGTCCCTGTTTCCTAACTCCCTGCTGTGTGACTCACCTACGGTAGCTCTTGACCTGAGTATCCAAGCCCTCCATGTTCTCAGACGGCATCTAATGTGTTCTCCTCCGTGACGGGCTGAATCAGTGCCTCGTGACTGTATTCGGAGGCAAGTTCCTTAAAGAGGTACACGAGGTCGTTACAGTGGGTCTGATCCAGTCCTCATAAAAAGAAGAGACGGAACCCACACACACACAGGAAAGACCATGTGAGGATACAGGAAGAAGACACCATCTAAAAACCAATGCTGTGTGTATGTTAGTCACTCAGTGTCTAACTCTTGCAGTGTCCGACTCTTTGCAACCCCATGAACTATAGCCTGTTGGGCCCCTCTCTCCATGGGATTCTCCGGGCAAGGATACTGGAGTGGGTTGCCATTCCCTTCTTCAGTGGATCTTTCCAACCCAGGGATTGAACCCAGGTCTCCAGGCAGGTTCTATACTGGCTAAGCCACCACAGAAGCTCATAGAGCCTCAAGGAAACCAACTCTGATGACACCTCGGTCTGAGATTTCCAGCCTCCAGAGCTGTGAGAAGGTAAATGTCTGCTGGGTGAGCCTCCCAGTCTGTGCTACCTGTTGAGACGGCCCCAGAGGACAACCACAACCACCCTGACCCACGCCTCAGCTCCACTGGCGTCTCCGTGGCTCCACAGGCATAAAGACAAGCTGCTGCCTCAGGGCCTTCGCACTGGCTGTTCTCTCTGCCTGGAACGCCCATCCAGGTGCGAGGAGTGTCGAGTGGACGAAGTCCGGAGGTGAGCCTCCGGTGGAAGGGACCGGAGGGCTTACCTCGACCCCTCGGGGGTCGAGAGGGCTACGGAAGGGGCGAGCGAAGAAAGGGGGGCGCTGAGCACCCCTGAGCCTCTTCTGCTTTTGCTTGTGAGAAGGAGGCTCGCTGGGCACAGGGTGCTGCGATGTGTGTTCCTCGTGGAAACGAGTGGGTTGCATGCTGTTGCATGCTCTCCCTGCACCACACAGTAACTCCATCCTCAAAACAGCCCCTGTGCTTAGTTGCTCAGTCTTGTCCGACTCTTGGCGACCGCGTGGACCTGGCCAGGCTCCTCTGTCCACGGGAATGGGGAGCCCCCAGCTCTCCCGATGCCTTCCCCGCTCGCTTCTTTCCCCAGCACTGAGCACCCCTGAGCCTCTTCTGCTTCTGCTTGTGAGAAGGAGGCTCGCTGGGCACAGGGTGCTGCGATGTGCATTCCTCGTGGAAACGAGTGGGTTGCATGCTGTTGCATGCTCTCCCTGCGCCACACAGTAACTCCATCCTCAAAACAGCCCCTGTGCTTAGCTGCTCAGTCTTGTCTGACTCTTGGCGACCACGTGGACCCGGCCAGGCTCCTCTGTCCACGGGATTCTCCAGGCAAGAATACTGCAGTGGATTGCCATGCCCTCTTCCAGGGGATCTTCCCAACCCAGGGATCGAACCCAGGTCTCTGGCATTGAAGGTGGACTCTTTAGCGTCTGAGCCACCAGGGAAGACCAAACAGCCCCTAGAAGCAGGCTATTTGTCATCTCCAACTGAGAGCATAAAAGTTAAGTGACGAACCTGAGGTTGCATTCTGTGTTGGCAGGAGAATGGGGATTTGAACCCAGACAGCCTGGCTCCAGTGTCTTGGACCTGAAACTTTTTGGCCTTGGACCAGAGGTTGACTGCCCTGTGCAGAAGTACAGCTGGGAGCATGGTGTGTTTGGGAGGGAGGTGGTGCCAAGCAGAGAGCTGGAAATGCAGATCCAGGGCCTGGGTGTGGGGACCAGTTTGGGATAATCTATAAATGAGTGATGTTTGAAACCCAGGTCCAGGGTGAGACAAAACCGTGCCAAGGTCTCAAGTTGTCTCTTTTTTGAAGGAGGAGACTCCTGCCTACATCAAATCATACATTTTAAAATGCAGTCACATCTCAGTTTGCATCCACATGCATTTGGCTATAAAATAGTTTGAAAGACTTTTTTGTACATTTATTTTTTTTAATGAGTTGTTTTATGCTTGGCTAAAATGTCTAGGCAGCCACTCTGTGTACTTAGGGAAGCTTTCAAGTCATAAAATCAAACCTACACTTTAAAAAATGCAATGTACTTTGTGAACACCAAATTCAGCTATTTTTAAAGTTGATAAATGCTGCGCTGTGTGCACAGTTAATTAAGTGGATTGGTTTTGAAAGAGGAGATGGAGTGGAGTCAGGGGTAGGGGACTGGAGGGGATATCACAGGGAGGGGATGTAGAAGGGAGAGCTCATGATACAGGGAGGCTCTCTTCTGAAGATGGGCCCCAGTCCGAGGCACACTGACAAGTGAGAATAGGGATGTGAAGAGTGTAGGAGTACGCTTTCATAAAGCGCTGTGGTCCATTTGGGAAGAAATAAACCACTTCACGTGTATGGACATTTAACATATACAGTATCTGCACATTCCTTCGGGGCCAGAAAAAGCAGTTACACACTTTAAAAAGCGATCTTAATAATCAATGGGGAAGATTTCAGTTGTGGGTTCCCTGGCCGCTCAGAGATTAAAGCGTCTGCCTGGAATGCAGGAGACCCAGGTTCAATCCCTGAGTCGGGAAGATCCCCTGGAAAAGGCAATGGCACCCCACTCCAGTACTCTTGCCTGGAGAATCCCATGGAAGGAGGAGCCTGGTAGGCTACAGTCCATGGAGTCGCAAAGAGTCGGACACGACTGAGCAACTTCACTTTCACTTTCATGACCTTAGAACGATTTTATCAGCAATTAAAAGTTGTCTTAATATCAGTTATAAATATAAAGGGAAACAAAAAAAATTGTGTAAGCTCAGAGGTTAAAGCATCTGCCTGGAATGCTGGAGACCCGGATTCAATCCCTGGGTCAGGAAGATCCCCTGGAGAAGGAAATGGCAACCCACTCCAGTACTCTTGCCTGGAGAATCCCATGGAGGGAGAAGCCTGGTGGGCTACAGTCCATGGGGTCGCAAAGAGTCGGACACGACTGAGCGACTTCACTCACTTTAATGTTTATTTCATACATTGTAATTTAAACATTTGAAGCATGGAGAATCAGCATATTTTCTTTGCAAAGAAATCATTGGGAGTAGTTTGAACAACGCTTGTCTTCCTCTCATCATAGAGTTTATGATATTGAGTGAGCATCGTTCCTTTGCCTTGGAAAATTGCCATGCTCCGTTCTAAGTTTGGATCAGCTTCCCACATTTCAGCTTTGGTGCTTTCAGTGTTGTGAAATATCTACGAGTTCCTTCAGTGGCAAGATGTTTACTTCCTCGGGGACATCGTCATCCTTTATACCGCAGCCATTGAGCTCATTCATGTCATTCAGCAGCTTTCACTGGGTTTCTCTGGCTGCATGTTAGAAGTTTCTGGAACAGCAGCAGTGTTGACAATCCACGATCAGCTCTTTCTTCTATAACTCCAAGAACATTTGATTCAAATTTAGCTTCAACATTATCAATTTTTTTTCCCCCTCTGATGTACTCTTTTGGGGCCAATTCCCTTTTTCAATTGTCCATTTTTGTAAAATGTCGTGTGAGCTTATCAGTGGGTTACAAGGAAGCAACACAGCCTCACACTTTGCTGCCTGTGTGTGAGCTGAGTCACAGGTGTGCAGTGACCAGTCAACAACAGACTGAAAGAAGCGACAGGATTATTACTTGGGCACTGATTCGGGCTTCCTGTTGGCTCAGAAGGTAAAGATTCTGCCTGCAACGTGGGAGACACACGTTGGATCCCTGCGTCAGGAACATCCCTGGGAGAAGGGAACGACAGCCCACATCCGCATTCTTGCCTGGAGAATTCCATGGACAGAGGAGCCTGGTGGGCTACAGTTCATGGGATCACAAAGAGTCAGACACGACTGAGCAACTTACACATAACTGGGATGCTCCAAGGAACTAACATGTAAGCTTCAGAAGGAAGCCTCGTGTGTTTAGGGTATGGAGACTCCAGGGTCGAGATCAGGGTGTCTACCCATTTGTCGATGTTTCCCTGTTCCCTCAGAGTGCTCAGTCATGTTCACCTTGAGGAGTGAAGGGCCCGCATGAAGGTTTGTACTTCATGCAATTACTCACAGTTAATGTACCCTGGAAGCCGAAATTTGAACCATGATGAGTGAAAGTTGTATGAGACCACAGGCTTTAATTTTCTGACGCCAATGACTCTGCTTTCTGAAATGTGATTAGCTGGGGTTCCCAGTGCTGTCTCCTTGCTCTGGGGATCACCTTTCTTTTCTGCTGAAGATGATCTCAGTTTCTACAGCACGCTCCTGGAGTGAGGGGGCTGTGCCCAGGCTACTTGTCGGCTGTGTCCAAACCCCCTGTGCTCTACGTCCTCTGTGGAGATGGAATTAGTAACACGTGTGTGTGTGTGTGTGTGCGTGCGTGCGTGCGTGCTCAGTTGTGTCTGACTCTTTGCAAACCCATGGACTGTAGCTCGTCGTGTTCCTCTGTCCATCGGGTTTTCCAGGCAAGAACACTGGAGTGGGCTGCCAGGTCCTCCTCCAGGGGAGCCCCCTACCCAGGGATCAAACCTGCATCTTCTGTGCCTCCTGCATTCCACTGAGCCACTAGGCAGCCCTTACTAACACCTATTCGCAAGGGGTCACAGAGTCAGACACAACTGAGCAACTGGACAACGACTCACAAGGTAATTTAGAGGGTGAAAAAAGGCAATATGCGTAAACCAGCGGCAACAGGGTCATACCGTGACCATACAATGGCAAGAGAGCCCAGATCGTACTGTGCGTGTGAATTGCTTTTATTCTTTAAAATAGCTAATACGGGGTCACTTCCTTAGTTCAGAGGCAATGCTAAGAAAACTACAGGTATCGCCTTCTCACATCCCCATAGTAGTACAGAAAGAAGGTTCCAGAATGCCCATTTTACAGATGAGGAGACTGAGGTTTTGAGAGATAATAANAAATAGCTAATACGGGGTCACTTCCTTAGTTCAGAGGCAATGCTAAGAAAACTACAGGTATCGCCTTCTCACATCCCCATAGTAGTACAGAAAGAAGGTTCCAGAATGCCCATTTTACAGATGAGGAGACTGAGGTTTTGAGAGATAATAACATTTCCATGGCCACATTGGACTCAAACCGTCCAACTCCAATAGCAAAACTTGTAGTCACTTTGTTACATTTCTTCAATCATCAAATGCTGGGATTCAAATGTTTACAGGGGGATAAAAATGCAGACTTATTCACTTTCTCTGGTTGATAACCTTT
This sequence comes from Oreotragus oreotragus, assembly GCA_006410675.1. Classification (NCBI taxonomy): domain Eukaryota; kingdom Metazoa; phylum Chordata; class Mammalia; order Artiodactyla; family Bovidae; genus Oreotragus; species Oreotragus oreotragus. The sequence continues at coordinate 526,582 of SJYX01002127.1, read as the reverse complement.
CTCATATACACAGTTAACAAGCACATACATCAAGTCAGTGTAATAATCTAGCTTGTTTATCAGTCAGGTCATATCCATGTACGTCCTTATGTTGTTTTCAGGGTCACAAGGACTCTCTGTGTCCTAAAAAATAGATTTCTGCCTTCTGGCTTATTCTTCAAGTTTTACATAAATGTAGGTCCTGGAACAGATCTACTCAGCCCAAAATTTGGGGCTAACCACCTAAAATGACGGAAATAACTTAGTTTTGTAATAATTTAATTTCCGGGCAACTTCAGATTAAATTTCTTTCAATCTACTTAGAGGTGTAAATATTTCTCCTGGGGAACAATTGGTTTTGGTTTTCTAATTTGATTTTGAAAAAAAGGAAGTGGAATCTCTCTGTTTTGCAGAGAGCAAGGCGTTTCAGTGCATTTGGGAGATGTTCAGATATCCGTGTAGGTGTTTTTAATAAGTTAGTTCACCTAATTGTGTTTCCTCTCTACTAAAGAAGAAGCATCCTACCCTAATGGGTTTAATCTTCCTACATTTTTTTCTGGTTTTAATTGTGCTCTTTCCCACAAGCACCTAATTTCATTATAAGACTGTAATGCTTTGCTGTGAAAAGCTTGCTTGCACATTAGGAATGCTGGGATTCAAATGTTTACAGGGGGATAAAAATGCAGACTTAGTCACTTTCTCAAGAGGGAGCAGCAAAGTGCTTGAATGCCCACCTGCCCCAGTCTTTGGGGTCTTCGGGAGGTGTGGAATGGGAAGAACCTGACTCGCTCAGGGGCTGAGAAAGACGCCCAACCCGTCTCAGGACAAGCTGGGCTGTCACTAAAGACTCACAGTCCAAAGTCTGGGCTGATGGTCCACAGCCAGGAAGAGCTTCACTTCTAAACCCATTTGTAGATTTCCCTGGTGGCCCAGTAGCCCGGCCTTCACCTTCCAACTCTGGGGTGAGGGGGGCGGGTGTGTGGGTTCAACCCCTGGCTGTGGAGCTAGCATACCACATGCTTCACAGCCAAAAAGCCAAAACATAAAACAGAAGCAATACTGTAACAAACTCAATACAGACTTTTAAGCAAAAACAAAAATCCATTTGCTTTCATTGAAATAGCAAAGTGACTGCTGACCTATAACCTGGCCAGGGATTCAGAAGATACAACCCACTGAAGAGTTTGTGCCTGGAGTGAGAGTGAGCAGTTATCTCTTGCAACATTTTTGGGAAAATGTTATGCCCCAGCCAAATAAAGGACAGAGCAGAGGAGAAGCACATTTTTGCAGGTGGGAGAAAGCTGCATTTTTTGAGCGTGAAGTCTTCAGCTGCAGGCTTTTGGTTTTTAAGATGCTGAATTGGCCCTATACTTCCAAATTCTAAGAGTCCCCTTCCCAGCTTTATCTTCCTCCAAGGACAGCAGGGTCCAGAGGGATGCCCTTCTGCCCCAATACCCCAATTGTGAACTTGAAAGAAACTGCCTAAGTTGCTCAAAGCTCATATGAGTTCTGGAGCCAGAGACAGGCTGGGGAGCAAAGCAGGTGCTTAAGAGCATACTCATGGTGGCCAGCAGTGGCTGGCACTTTGGACAATGCCCACCACGGGGCAAGAGGGAGAGGGCCACCCAGAGGAGACGGACACGAGGCCCCCTGCTGATTCTGCCCGGGAGAGTCCTACAGGTCTTGGGCCTCTGAAGCAGCAGTGTGGAGCCATGTGCCCAGACACCAGCTCTGTTTTCTTGGTAAACTAGCTGCTATGCTGGGAGAAGGGGAAGAAGGGAGGATTATTTATAAATACGGGATGTCAACTCTGCTGCTTTAATTGGGAAATTAATGGCCTAACAGCTGAGCCAAGGACAAGGACTGAACTCCATTCTGAGTTCAAAGCCCTGGCCTTTCCCTGGACCACAGAGCCTGTTAGATTCCCCAGCCCCTTCCTGACCCCTGTGTTGAAGTCCTGGCCCCAGTGTGACTGTACTGAGAGACGAGGCCTTGAAAGCAGCCATTTAAGATGAAATGAGGGCCCAGGGGACCGGTGTCCTTAGAGGAAGAAGAAAAAACAAGAGGGAGCTCTCGCTCTGCACCTTCAGCAGGAAGGCTGTGAAGCGTTTGCTGGCCCCTTCACGCAGACGCCTGGTCTCTAGGACCGTGAGTGAATAAATGCCTGTTGGTTAAGTCACTCAGTTCAGTTCAGTTCAGTAGCTCAGTCGTATCTGACTCTTCATGAGCCCATGGACTGCAGCACGCCAGGCCTCCCTGCCCATCACCAACTCCCGAAGTTTTCTCAAACTCATCTCCATTGAGTCGGCGACGCCATTCAACCATGTCATCCTCTGTCGTCCCCTTCTCTTCTTGCCTTCAATCTTTCCCAGCATCAGGGTCTTTACAATATGAGTCAGCTCTTCGCATCAGGTGGCCAAAGTATTGGAGTTTCAGCTTTAGCATCAGTCCTTCCAAAGAATACCCAGGGCTGATCTCCTTTATGATGGACTGGTTGGCTCTCCTTGCAGTCCAACGGACTCTCAAGAGTCTTCTCCAACACCACAGTTCAAAAGCATCAATTCTTCTGTGCTCAGCTTTCTTCATAGTCCAACTCTCACATCCATACATGACCACTGGAAAAACCATAGTCTTGACTGGATGGACCTTTCTTGGTAAAGTAATCTTTCTGCTTTTTAATACACTGTCTAGGTTGGTCATAACTTCTTTCCAAGGAGTAGGCATCTTTTAATTTCATGGCTGCAATCACCATCTGCAGTGATTTTGGAGCCCTCCAAAATAAAGTCAGCCACTGTTTCCCCATTTTTTTGCCATGAAGTGATGGGACCAGATGCCATGATCTTAGTTTTTTGAATGTTGAGCTTTAAGCCAACTTTTTCACTCTCTTCTTTCACTTTCATCAAGAGGCTCTTTAGTTCTTCTTCAGTTTCTGCCATAAGGATGGTGTCATCTGCCTATCTGAGCATATTGATATTTCTCCCAGGAATCTTGATTCCAGCTTGTGCTTCATCCAGCCCAGGCATTTTGCACGATTCCATATAAGTTAAATAAGCAGGGTGACAATATATAGCCTTGATGTACTCCTTTTCCTGTTTGGAGCCAGTCTGTTGTTCCATGTCCAGTTCTAACTATTGCTTCCTGACTTGCATACAGATTTCTCAAGAGGCAGGTCAGGTGGTCTGGTATTTCCATCTCTTTCAGAATTTTCCACATTTTAATGTGATCCACGCAGTCAAAAGCTTTGGCATAGTCAATCAAGCAGAAATAGCTGTTTTTCTGGAACTCTCTTGCTTTTTCAATGATCCAGCGGATGTTGGCAGTTTGAGCTCTGCTTCCTCTGCCTTTTCTAAGCCACTCAATCCGTGGTTTAGGTTAAGGCCGCCAAGGTACAGCTGGCCTTTACGAACCAAGGGTCAGTGGGGAAAGGCCTGGGTAGCTAAGAGATGAGGGGAGGGGCCAGGGGTGGCCACTGTGCCTAGTTGCTCAGTTTGTGTCCTCCTCTTTGTAACCCCCCTGGACTATAGCCGGCCAGGCTCCTCTGTCCTTGGGAGTCTCCAGCAAGCGTGCAGGAGTGGGCTGCCAGGCCCTCCTCCAGGGGATCTTCCTGACCCAGGGATCAAACACACATCGTCTCCTGCACTGGCAGGCAGATTCTTTTCCGCTGCACCACCCAGGGCGCGTGGCCCCTGGGGCCCCTTAAGGATGGTCCTGGCGAGACAGGAAGGACTAGCAAGGGAGGAAGGCCAGGAACCACGTTAAGTGCCTCTTCCTTTGATCATAAAGGGAAGAAGAGTCGAAAACCCTGTAAGGAAATCCCAGGTAGGTGAAAAACCATGGATTTCTGGCCATGATCGGGAAAGGGAAGTGGAGGAAACCAGCACCACAGTCTCAAAACGATTCATCTCTTTGTGCTTCTGATTTCAAGATGAGCTGGTAAGGGTACCCCAGTGGGATGTTATGAATCTTAATCAAGTTGATATCTGTAAAGAGCTTTTTAAAATGTGCGTTTCTACAAACTCATAGACACAGAGATCAAACTTGTGGTTGTCAGGGGTGGGACTGGGAGTTTGGGTTTAGCAGATACCAAACCATTATATACAGAATGGATAGCTGAAGCGCTTTGCTGTATGCCAGAAGCTAACACAAAGCTGTAAATCAACCATACTTCATTGTTACATAAAAAATGTGTTTATGAAATAAAATAAGATAAAATGGAATGAAGTAGACAGGAGCTAGCATTTATTGAACATTTACTAAGTGTGGGCGCCATGCTAGGCATTTTAGACACCATGTCTCATTTAAGAGTGTTAGGAAACTAACATTTCAGAGTTCCTGGTACAAGCTGTGACATATTTCAATTACATGCATGAAAAAGCACAGCTACAAGCTTGTAATATTAGCTTTATTTGTTAGCTCACCTGCTAAAGACTTTCCCCCCTAACAGCTCGAGGCAAAGGAGGTACATATTGAACAGATGTAAACACAAATCATACACATATTGATTCCACTGATAAAAGCCAATCAACACTTTTGGTTTCATAGAATTAAGAGAGATATTCTGATATTGTCCATTTGGTTTTTCTAAGCAGTACAATTAGTCATCAAATCTCAAATCAGGAAAATCAAGAGGCTTTGTTTCAGTTCAGTTCAGTTCAGTCACGTGGTCATGTCCGACTCTTTGTGGACTCCCCATGGACTACAGCACATCAGGCTTCCCTGTCCATCACCAACTCCCAGAGTTTACTCAAACTCATGTCCATTGAGTGAGTGATGCCATCCAACCATCTCATCCTCTGTCATCCCCTTCTCCTCCCACCTTCAATTTTTCTTCGCATCAGATGGCCAGAGTATTGGAGTTTCAGCTTCAGCATCAGTCCTTCCAATGAATACTCAGGACCGATTTCCTTTAGGATGGACTGGTTGGATCTCCTTGCTGTCCAAGGAACTCTCAAGAATCTTCTCCAGCACCACTGGGAATGAATATCTCAATTTCCTCTCAACATCCTCTATGGCTGTGATTTAGGAACCCCAAGGGATGCCTCCCTGGAGATGCAAAGATCTTGATGTCATGATTTTTGTGGTTTAGAGAAATGCAAAGCAAAACTATAGTGAGGTACCAGCTCACACTGGTCTGAATGGTCATGACTAAAAGGATTATAAATAACAAATTATAGGAATGGTGTGGATAAAATGGAATCCTCCTGCACTGCTAGTGGGAATGTAATTGGTACAACTGCTATGGAGCACAGTATGGAAGTACTTTTAAAAAACTAAAAATAGAGCTACCAAATGATTCAGCAATCCCACTCCTGGACAATTATCTGGAGAAAACTAGAATTCAAAAGGTGTATGCACCCGGATACACGTAAATGTTTAGCTGATTCATCTTGCTGTGCAGCAGAAACTAACACAATATCGTAAAGCAACTATACTCCAAGGAAAATTAATTGTAAAAAAGATATGCACACTCCAGTGTTCCTTGCTGTTATCGTTGTTCTTCAGTTGCTAAGTCGTGTCTGACTCTTTACGACCCCGTGGACTGCAGTACACCAGGATGCCCTGTCTGTCCCTATCTCCAGGAGTTTGCTCAAACTCATGTCCATTGAGTCGGTGATGCCAATGGTGCCAATGCTCATAGAAGCACGGTTTACAATAGTCAGAGCAGCCTAAATGAAAACAGTCTAAATGTCCACTGACGGATGGATGAAGATGTGGTGCATGAACACAGTGGAATGCCACTCAACTGTTAAAAAAATGATGACATAATGCCATTTGCAGCAACACGGATGAACCTAGGGATTATCATACTAGGTAAGTCAGAAAGAGAAAGGCAAATACCGTATGACATCACTTATATGTGGAATCTAAAGAAAAAAAATGAAATCGCTTGCAAAATAGGAACAGACTCACAGACACAGAACACGAACATTGTTACCAAGGGTGAAAGAGGATGGAAGAGGGATAACTTGGAAGTTCGGGATTATCAGATACAAACTGTTACATACAACATAGACTAACAACAGGGTATAGCACAAGGAACTACATTCAATATCCTATAATAAGCCACAGTGGAAAAGAATATGAAAAAATATTTATGCACACACACACGTACGAGTGTGTTTGCGGACGCAAATTACTGAATCACTTTGCTGCGCTCCAGAAACACAACTTGCTTTTAAGAGTTGTTTGGTTACGCTGGGCCTGCCTTGCTTCGTGTGGGCCTTCCTTGGGTATGGGGGGTGGGGGCCACTCTCTACTTGCGGCCCGTGGGCCTCTCGCTGCAGTGGTTTCTCTCGTGGCAGAGTGTGGGCTCTAGGTGCCTGGGCCTCAGGGGTTGTGGCTCATGGGCTCAGTAGTTGCAGCTCAAGGGCTCTAGAGCACTGGCTGAGGACTCAGTAGTCCCACAGCACGTGGCATCTTCCTGCACCAGGAACCAAACCCGTGTCCTCTGCATTGGCAGATGGAGTCTTTACCACTGAGCCTCCAGGGAAGCCCCACTATCACATTTAAAATCAATATAGTTCAATAAAAAAGAAAAGAAGGGCAGGAGAAAAAGAAATGCCAAATGTGATGAGATTACAGATTTTTTCTCTGGATTTTACAATTCTAAATTAATTTTCAATGACGATAGCTATGCATCATTGCATGTTTGCATTGGGGAGAGAGAGAAGACATGTAACAGAAGGAGAGCTGTTTTGACTGATGAAGATGATATTCTTAGTTGAAGTAAATTTTAGAACAATTTCCTAAGAGAAGAAAAGCACAAGATACAAGAATGAATTCTGGGATCTTCCATGGCAGGTGAACAAACCTGGACAACGTCATAGTTTTGCTATTTTTTCCCTAAAGCAGTGTTCTTGAGAACTTCCTAAAGGATCTGTTCTTTAGAACAATTGTCTCAAGACGTGTTCCATGGGGGAAAAAAAAAAAAAAAACGATTCCAGGATTAGATGACTTTAGGAAGTGGCCATCTGTTGGCAAATCCTCTATTTACTTATTTAATATATATTTGTTGAGATCTTACTGTGTTTGAGACATTGTCCAAGACATGGAATATTTAAGAAGACTCAGTCTTTGCCTTCCTGGTGCTTATACTGTAGACAAAGAAGGAGAGAGGGTGCCCAGGGGTAGGACCAATGTAGCTGCTATTGACACAGACAGACACCCATTCCTGAGGTGCGAGACCAAGGGCTCTGACCCATTCTGTGGTCAGGAAGTCTACTTCATTTCTCTCCATTCCATCTTGCCAAACTCTTCTGCATAACATGGTCTGACGTCTCTCTAAACATCCACAGTCCACACTTGGGGAAATTCTGCCCTTTAATAAACCCAACGATTCAGCTGAAGTTGACCTCCAACTTCTCTAAAACAATTATGAGGAAGCTCTTGTAATTGGACCGTTAGGGACCACAGTGGGTTTTGGTGTTTTGTTTTTTTTTTTTTGCATAAGTGAGGTAGGGCAGCGGGGGAAGCCATCCTATTTTCTCTTGGTCCCCCTTCCTTCCTCAAATGACTGGGATCTTGAACATTTATTGCAGAGGCCAAACCTCCTGTGCTACAGTGAAAAATAAGACATAAAGAACAAGTTGCAGATGTGACTGAGATGCAATGTGAAATATATTCGATATGCGAGTGGAGCAGAGGGCACATCTTTGTCTGGGTAGGAGATGGGTATGGTGGTGGTGGCGGGGGACAGTGCTGGGAGCCTCGGAGTTTGCAGATGAAAGTTGCACTAGATTTGCTTGCAAGTGACCGATCTTTGCACTCAGAACAAAACCCACACTAGCCGTGCATTTTCCAAGGCCATGCAGGAACTGGCCCTTCCTGTCTCAGGATATCACCCTGTGTTCATTCCCCCTCAGCTCCAGCTGCTTGCATTAGGAAGCACCTTTCTAATCTGGGACTTAGAAACGAGGCTCTCCGTGGCCTTGGCCAGGCCATGTACCCTTACCCCTCAAGGTGGCTCCTTTGCTCCTTCAGGCCTCCACCTTAATGTCCCCTCCCTGTAAGGTACCCCCTCACCTCCTCTGAGAGCACGCCCCTTTTCCTTCTCGGAACCAGGAGAATAGGGAGCAATCTATGAGTCTGCATGCTCCCCTGCTTCCTGTGAATTTCCTTCTTCAGAGAGTCACCTCATTGAGGGAACATTCTGTTTTGTCCCCACTGGACACTCAAGCTTCACAGGTCCAGCCACAGAAGATTAGGCTCTGAAATATTGGTTGGCTGAATGAATGGCTCATTGGCTTTCATCTGGTTGCTGGAAGGACTGGCATATAATAGGTAGTATGAAATGTTTGGTCATGCATTTCCAATGTTGTTCAGTCACTTATATGGAGTCATGCAAAATGCCTGGCTGGATGAAGGCCAAACTGGAATTCCCTGGTTTTTCCAGCAGTCATGTATGGATGTGAGAGTTGGACCTGTGAGACTTCCCTGGTGGCTCAGATGGTAAAGCGTCTGTCTACAATGCAGGAGACCTGGGTTCGAGCCCTGGGTTGGGAAGATCCCCTGGAGAAGGAAATGGCAATCCACTCCAGTACTATTGCCTGGAAAATCCCATGGACAGAGGAGCCTTGTAGGCTACAGTCTATGGGGCCGCAAAGAGTCGGACACGACTGAGCGACTTCACTTTCTTCACTTTTTGTTCAGTCACTCAGTCATGTCCAACTCTTTGCAACCCCATGGACTGCAGCATGCCAGGCTTCCCTGTCCTTCACCATCTACCATCACCACTTGAGTTTGCTCAAACTCAAGTCCATTGAGTCAGTGATGCCAACCAACCATCTTGTCCTCTGTCATATCCTTCTCCTCCTGCCTTCAATTTTCCCAGCATCAGGGTTTTTTCTAATGAATTGGCTCTTCCCGTCAGGTGGCCAAAGTATTGGAATTTCAGCTTCAGCACCAGTCCTTCCACTGAATAGTCAGGGTTGATTTCCTTGAGGATAGACTGGTTTGATCTCCTTGCAGTCCAAGGGACTTTCAAGAATCTTCTCCAATACCACAGTTCAAAAGCATCAATTCTTCAGCACTCAGCTTTCTTTATGGTCCAACTCTCACATCCATACATGACTACTGGAAAAGCCATAGCTTGACTAGATGGACCTTCATCAGCAATATTCAGTTCAGTTCAGTCACTCCAACTCTTTGCAACCCCATGGACTGCAGCACGCCAGGCCTCCCTGTCCATCACCAACTCCTGGAGCTTGCTCAAACTCATGTCCATTGAGTCGGTGATGCCATCCAACCATCTCATCCTCTGTCATCCCTTTCTCCCACCTTCAATCTTTCCCAGCATCAGGGTCTTTTCAAATGAGTCAGTACTTTTGCACCAGGTGGCCAAAGTATTGGAGCTTCAGCTTCAGCATCAGTCCTCCCAGTGAATACCCAGGACTGGTCTCCTTTAGGATGGGCTGGTTGGATCTCCTTGCAGTCCAAGTTCTCTCAAGGGTCTTCTCCAACACCACAGCTCAAAAGCATCAATTCTTTAGTGCTCAGCTTTCTTTATGGTCCAATTCTCACATCCAAACATGACTACTGGAAAAACCATAGCTTTGACTAGATGGACTTTTGCTGGCAAAGTAATGTCTTTGATTTTTAATATGCTGTCTAGGTTGGTCATAGCTTTTCTTCCAAGTTTTTTTAATTTCATGGCTGTAACCACAATCTACAGTGATTTTGGAGCCCAAGAAAATAAAGTCTGCCACTGTTTCCATTGTTTCTTCATCTATTTGCCACGAAGTGATGGGAAAGATGCCATGATCATTGTTTTCGGAATGTTGAATTTTAAGCCAGCTTTTTCATTCTCTTCTTTCACTTTCATCAGGAGGTTCTTCAGTTCCTCCTTGGTTTCTGCCATTGGGTAATGTTACCTGCATATCTGAGGTTATTGATATTTCTCCCAACAATCTTGATTCCAGTTTGGCCTTCATCCAGCCAGGCATTTTGCATGACTCCATATAAGTTAAATAAGCAGGGTGACAATATGCAGCCTTGACGTACTCCTTTCCCAATCTGGAACCAGTTTGTTGTTCCATGTCTGGTTCTAACTGTTGCTCCTCGACCTGCATACAGATTTCTCATGAGGCAGGTAAGGTGGTCTGGTATTCCTATCTCTTTCAGATTTTCCATAGTTTCTTGTGATCCACATAGTCAAAAGCTTTCATAGTCAATAAAGCAGAAATAGATGTTTTTCTGGAACTCTCTTGCTTTTTCTATGATCCAGTGGATGTTGGCAATTTGATCTCTGGTTCCTCTGCCTTTTCTAAATCTGGCTGGTACTTCTGTAAGTTCTCGGTTCACAGAATGTTTAAGCCTCGCTTGGAGAATTTTGAGCATTACTTTGCTAGCGTGTGAGGTGAGTGCAATTGTGCAGTAGTTTGAATAGTCTTTGGCATTGCCTTTCTTTGGGATTGAAATGAAAACTGACCTTTTCCAGTCCTGTGACCACTGCTGAGTTTTCCAAATTTGCTGGCATATTGGGTGCAGCACTTTCACAGCATCATCTTTTAAGATTTGGCATAGCTCAGCTGGAATTCCATCACCTCCTCTAGCATTGTTTGTAGTGATGCTTCCTAAAGCCAACTTGCCTTTGGACTCCAGGATGTCTGGCTCTAGATGAGTGATCACACCATCATGGTTATCTGGGTCATTAAGATATTTTTTGTATAGTTCTGTGTATTCTTGCCACCTCTTCTTAATATCTTCTGCTTCTGTTAGTTCCATACCATTTCTGTCCTTTATTGTGCCCACCTTTGCATGAAAAGTTCCCTTGGTATCTCTAATTTTCTTGAAGATATCTCTGTCTTTCCTATTCTATTGTTTTCTTCAGCAATATTAGGTTCTTTGATTTCTTGCCTGGGACTCTAAGGGGATACTGAAAAATCCCAAGAGAAGAGTCAGAGCTGGTGATGGCTGGTGGCTTCAGTCCCATCCCTCAGGAGGGTAAGTTTGGCTCAAGCATGATCAAGAAAAGCCCTGAACAGAGGCACCCAGAGTGTCCTTTAGAATCTGGTGGGGTGAGAAGGAGGAAGGTCTTCCATAGAGCCCAGTAAACTCCATGGAGAAAGGCCGTTTCACTGCCTCCTGGAATTTCACCATTCTTAGAACCACAGTGTGAGAACAAGGTGGAGCCTTGGAGGGCCTCTGGTTCGATCTCTCTTTTATTTCAGGTATGGAATCAGAGGCTTAAGAGGTGAAGGGTCATCCTCCTTACCACCGGAGTTCAGGGCCTTGAACTTCCTGGAACCCTGAGATTCCAGGTCCAGGGGACACACCAATCACTCTTTGCTTCTTGGGGTCTAGACACATCTCCTGAAAATTCTTTCTTAGACACAAATTGTGCTCAAACCTGTTGCAATATGTCAGTTTCCATGTCATATCTTAAAAAGAAAGAAAGACTTTTTCACACCTCACGACAACCGCTTTTGATCTGCCAGACAGGAATGGTTTAGAATCAGGGGCCATTTCCTGGGCAGATCTTCATGTGCATGCTGCTCACAGAGAGATGAAGTTGTTCTCCTTTCCTATTTCCTGGTAAGACTGGGGGACAAAGCCACCCCTCAGTTTAATTTTAAAGGCTAGAAGGAAGCCAGTTTTAAGGGTAAGAAAGCTTCTTTGATTAACGGCAATGGAATGAACTCCAATGGCTTCCTTTTAGAAATCACGATATTATGCCACTGTAGGATGGCCAGTGTGATTTGGTGAAGTGAAGTCGCTCAGTCGTGTCCGACTCTTTGCGACCCTGTGAACTGTAGCCCACCAGGCTCCTCTGTCCATGGGATTTTCCAGGCAATAGTACTGGAGTGGATTGCCATTTCCTTCTCCAGGGGATCTTCCCAGCCCAGGGATCGAACCCGGGTCTCCCACATTGTAGACAGACGCTTTACCGTCTGAGCCACCAGGGAAGTCCTAATTTGATTAAACAAACAGTAAAACAAAAAGAAAAAGAAAAAAGGGAAAGCAGGAGGACGTGGTTTTATGCCAAGTTTGAGCCAATGAGGGTCCTGCTTTCAAGTCTTATGTGGTGTTTCAGTTCTCCCAAGTTCACCACCTGAATGATGCTGCCTGCTTGCTTCAGGTTTACTGCTGGCTCACTGATGCATCAACGAGAATCTGTCATCTTTCCCAGAAACTTTCATTAGTTTTGTTGCTTGTTTCCACCTCCCAGCACCATCCAAGCCCTTGTCCACCACTTTCATCATCTACCACCACACTCTCAAGGAGAAGTCTCTGTGTTCACGTCTTTGAAAGGAAGCTTTGTCCAGAGTTGACACTGGGTAGCTCAGCATATTCGTCATGTTCTGTTTCCTGAGATCCAAACATCTGTAATTCTCTTCTTAACCTCAAACTCCTGGACTGAGCAAGCATCTCAGAAGGGTTGGCCAGCTCTTTCAAATCTTAGAAATGTGACTGGCACAGTAGAAGCTGGTCAATAAATAGTTGTTGAGTGAAAACGTTCGAATGTCACTTAATGGGGTGAATGACCTTGGCCATTGTATGGGGAGGTGGCTCAGATGGTAAAGCATCTGTCTACAATGCAGGAGACCTGGGTTCGAGCCCTGGGTTGGGAAGATTCCCTGGAGAAGGAAATGGCAATCCACTCCAGTACTATTGCCTGGAAAATCTCATAGACAGAGGAGCCTTGTAGGCTACAGTCTATGGGGCCGCAGAGTCGGACACGACTGAGCGACTTCACTTTGCCACCTCCCATAATACTAGGATCTTGAATCAGCAGTTCTTTTTTTAAAGCTTCCCTTAAGATATTAAATTGAATGTACTTTTAAATGAGGAAGAAATATCTTCTTTTTCACTTTTACATTCAAAGTCTTTACCTTGATCCTCATGGAGGATACAAAGTGAAATAAGCATGGAATTTTGGGGAGGTTTATGATTCCATAATAAGTGGAAGTCAGTTTTTAGTTCCTGCTCACTCTGTAATTCTCTTTTTCAGATCCAAGTTGCAGAAAAATATTCTAAGATATCTCCAGTTCAAATGTGCTTCTAAAAACATATTTCTTTTTTAATAATACAATAGTTCTGTCCTTTTTTAGAGGAGAAATTTGAATTTGTATTTCTAGAAGGTGCTTTCAACAAAGATACTGGAGAGAAATAACATTTTAGAAAAATCAAAACAACTCACACAAGTTTAGTATGTTTCAGATACTATTATATTTTGGGCTGTATAAAGACCAAATCCATAATCTATATGAAGAATGTTTTATAAGCACCATATTTTGTTAAGATTTACTTTCTGATAAAATAAAATGCTTTAAAAATGATCTTTTCCCCCTGGTTTTCAAGTGATCAATTCTGAAGAAGACAGGTAACTTGATTGCTTAGAGCACTGTGGAGTCAGAAGCCTGCTTTAGAATTCTGGCATCCCCATTTAGTAGGGAGGAGTGTAGCCACAAGCAGTTTTATTTATTCTGAGCCTCCCTTGCTTTTCTCCCATCTGTAAAGTGGGACCAATAGTCCATCTAAGTAAAAAATTTTTGAGAGTAAATGACTTAATATACATTAAACACTTAGAGATGTACTTTGTACAAAGTAAGTGCTCATTTAACTTTGTGAAATTTTGGCAAATCTGAAAGAAATCCAATGGAAAAAAATAAAGCCACTAATTTTCCACCACTCACAGAACAAACTAAATAGCATTTGACTTTCAGTCCTTCCTTATCCATCTTATAACCTGTTTGAAAGTATACAATTCATGAAAATTCTCATGCCTTTGTTCCACTTAACATGTAGTATTTAAATTATTTGTAAGCATTTTGTGTCCCTTCCGTAATTTTCTTAATTATTTCCTTATTGTTGAATACTTAGGTTGTTTCCCCTAATATCAAAACACATTAAAAAAAACCTTGAACTTAGTTTTATCATTATTATATAGAGCTATCTCTAAACTACAGAGCTGTTTAACACTCTCTGCTAATAAAGTAACATGCATTTTTGAAAACCTTTACAAAACATAATGTATTAGACAGAGGATTATTGAGACATGGTGGAAATGAAGCCTTTTATCTCTGTGTTGGGAAATACGTGTTTCCTATGAGAAATAGTTCAGTTTAGTTCAGTCGCTCAGTCGTGTCCAACTCTTTGCGACCCCGTGAATCGCAATAGTAGAGTAAAATTCACTGAGCACCTTGTATGTTCTCGCCCCAGAACCTATCTCAAATGCTTTACCTGTATTAACTTGAGCCTTGTGAATGGTGGTTATTTCCACTTAGCAGATGAAAACACTGAGGCACTGAAAGTTTAAATCACTTGCATATGCTGCTGCTGCTGCTGCTGCTGCTGCTTCTGCTAAGTCACTTCAGTCGTGTCCGACTCTGTGTGACCCCATAGAGGGCAGCCCATCAGGCTCCTCCGTCCATGGGATTTTCCAGGCAAGAGTACTGGAGTGGAGTGCAATCGCCTTCTCTGCACTTGCCTGTGGGCACCACTCTAATAATTGGAAGACATGGGATTTAAACCCAGGAAATCTACCCCCAGAAATTGCATTCCCAGCCATTTACCTTTTTATGTGCGGGTTTTATTCTGGATATTTAGTCAAGAACTCTGCACTGCTGTTTCCTTTCTGTTATTCTTTCCCAGGAAGAAAAAATAGGTCACGGACATTTTGGTAAACTGATATTTTTTCTGAATATAAGGGGCAAAGCTTAGACAAGCTTTCACATAATAAGTTATTTAGGCATTTGGTTTTCTGAGCTCTAATTTAGTACTGGATCAAAGTATCAGTGGTTATTTTTATTTTAAATTGGGTTATGGTATAACTTTGAGAAAATGACTACATTGTTTTCAATTAAGCTTTTCTCTTTTTTTACTGACATGACCTTGTATTTCACAGAAGTGTACATCTCCTGTAAAGAATGTTTGTAGCTGGAAAAAACAGATTGAAGTGTCTTTTCTGTGCAGTCCTTATCCAATCAGCCAACTGAAAAACATTTGAACACATTTTCCATTTTTCTGTCTCCTCCAAATTGCGCGATGAATAGCTCATAACCCAACATCTGCATACACTCTTGGGGGTTATACGAGAGTTGTTTGGGGAGAGAAACCACACGCACAGATACATTCAAAGGGTGTTTCCTGGGGGATAGGAGTCTGTTTTTCGTTCTTAGCTTTTCATATAGGACTTGACTCCTCCCAGAACAGAGAGCCCTTGTGGGTTTGAAAATGAAACAGAAAACTAGAAAGCGACACTGCAGAGGATCTTGTTTTCTTTTACTGCACAGTCTTTCTTGCACTTGAGTGTTTCTGGGTGAGGTGTATGATATTCTTCTGGATTTGTTTCACTATTCAGCCTCATAAAACATGGTTCTTGCCCTGGAGGATGCTGGCTTTTCCCTATTCTTTTCATTATTCTTCCAATTGCACCATTTTGAACCACAGGGCTCTCTCTTTGTCCTTCCCTAAATTTTCAAGGAATGGATGAAATTCTTAGAACTGACTCCAATTACAGATCATTTAGAATTTACAAAGGAATCCAAATGAACACCTCTAGATAGTTTATTTTATTCTTTAAAAGAGCATATGTTTTGTTTATTGGAAAGACTAGAAAATCCTGGGACATTTCATTTTAGAAGTCTTCTCTTGAAAAAAATGTGCAGACTTAAGCTAAATGTACAGTCCTAGCTTTTAGGAGCACTTCCTTCCTCAAATTGAACTTTTTTGCCTATGTGCTCCAATTTTTTTTTTTTTTTAAGGTTTGTTTAAATAGAGTCAAGAATCACCCATATTTAAGCAGCGATCTGAAGGACAGATCTTGTTACCGTACTTACAAAAAGCAGTCGTAATTTTGCAAGGTAACAAGACACGGGGCGGTGGGAGGAGGGGGCGGGGGGACAATCACTTTGAATTCATTTGCGTGTGAAAGGAGAACAAACTAACTTGACAAGTCCTCCCAGGACGTCTGAAAAGCGGAAATGGGGGTTAATTCTGAAATGCTGAATCCCAGTAAGACTCTCTAAGATTTGGTTTCGGATCCTCACTTTTACCTGCACAGCCTGGTTTAGGATGCATACCGGGCCGAAGCTGCTGGGCGCTCCCAGAGACCAGGCCAAGCGCCCTCTTCCTCGCACGGGAGGGCCTGGGGTTCCCGCCGCCGAGCGGCAGTGGTTTTCACACAATTCGTTTCTGTTCGCAGCTACACCAGGTGCTGCGCGGGGTCCAGGCTGCTCCGGCGCCTCCGCTTACCCAGTGGCCAGATCTCCCTTTGGGATCCCCCACTCCTTTTAGGTCTTTTTCTTCGGCTTTATGCAGAGCCATGTCTTCTGGGCACACTTTCCAGACGCTTATCCCATTCACCCCAAAGCGATGTTTCCGACCGTCTCAAGTCCACTCTCTGACGGTCATGTTTGGAAAGCACTTTCAGGATCAGCGCTTCCAGGCCAGTTGAGAAGCAGCGTTTGCCTCGAGCGTCACCACCTGGTAGAAATGGGAATGACCGCCGCTTGTTGCTGAGGATCAAAATGGAAAATGACTGCGGTGGCATTTCTAGTTTCTGTATAATAAATATGGGAAAAAACCAAGCTCATGGCACCTGGTCCCATCACTTCATGGCAAGTAGAAGGGGAAAATGTAGAAACAGTGACAGATTCACTGCTGACAATGATTGCAGCCATGAAATTAAAAGACACTTGCTCCTTGGAAGGAAAGCTATGACAAACTCAGCGTATTAAAAAGCAGAGCCATCACTTTGCCTACAAAGGTTCGTGTAGTCAAAGCTGTGGCTTTTCCAGGAGTTATGTATGGATGTGAGAACTGCACCATAACGAAGGCTGAGCACCAAAGAATTTCCTTTCAGACTGTGGTGCTAGAGAAGACTCTTGAGAGTCCCTTGGACTGCAACAGTGTATCAGTTCATCCTAAAGGAAATCAGCCCTGAATATTCATCCGAATGACTGATGCTGAACCTGAAGCTCCAATCCTTTGGCCACTTGATGTGAAGAGCCAACTTTTTGGAAAAATACTCTGATGTTGGGAAAGATTGAGGGCAGGAGGAGAAGGGGACGACAGAGGATGAGATGGTTGGATGGCATCATTGATCCAATGGACATGAATTTGAGCAAGCTCCAGGAGATAGTGAAGGACAGGGAAGCCTGACGTGCTGCAGTCCATGGGGTCACAAAAAGTTAGACATGACTGAGTCACTGAACAACAACAAATTTACAAGATATTAAGAGTGCGAGTTAAGAAATGATTTACTGGAGGCTTCTCTGGTAGTTCAGTGGTTAAAAGTACAGCCTTCCATTGCAGAGGGCACAGGGTTGATTGCTAACATCTAAGATCCTGCCTGCTGCATGGCATGGCCAAAAAAAGAATGTTTTACTAATAGAAGTTTCTGACCAAAATGCATTTAAATATCTAAAAAGATGCATTAAACTTAGGGATGTTCTCAACATTATCCTAATTGGCATTGCCAGGCGACATAATAGATATCCAGGCAGTTGGAGTGGGGACAGGCCTGCAGGAATCTAGCTGGGCTCTCTCTCTGGGTGGGGGCCTAGGACTGGCTTAGACTCAGGGGGGAGTTCTAAACCTGCCTCTGACAGCGTCATTATGAAACCTGGGTAAATCATTTCACAGCCGGGAGCTTTCTCCTTTGCTTAACAAATGTGTAAAGCGAATCAGCTAAGTGCTGGATACCAGATGGGGTAGTGTGTTGAGATAATAGGTGACAGGAGGTTGAGCTTATCTTGAGGAGTTCACAGTCAAGGCTGACTTTTGAAAAATTACATGAAATTTCAAAATAAAAGTATAAGCAAATGTAAAAGGAAAATATATAAAATACATAAAAGAAGATGAATTATAGAGGCCTCTTAAGCTCTTGAAGACCTTGCATCTGCTTGTAGAAGTTTAGTGCCCTCTAAGCAGATGATCCTTACTAACTGAAAAACATTAGAGCGGAGAAAGCACTAATTTGAAAAGACACAAGCGTCTGAATATTCACAGCAGCACAGTTTTTAGCAGCCAAGATGTGGAAGCAGCCTGAGTGTCCACTGACAGACGAATGGATAGAGATGTGGTGTGCACACACACACACACACGGACACACACACACACGGACACACACACACAGAGACACACACACACATGCACAGACACACACACGCACAGACACACACACACACAGACACACACACACACAGACACACACACGCACGCACACATGCACACACACTGGAATATTACTCAGCCATAAAAAAAGAATGCATGGGCTTAGTCACTTCAGCCAGGGCTGGCTCTTTGCGACTCTATGGACTGTGGGCCATCAGGCCCCTCTGTCCATGGGATTCTCCAGGCGAGACGCTGAAGTGGGTTGCTGTGCCCTCCTGCACAGGATCTTCCCAACCCAGGAGTCAAATCTGTGTCTCTGTGTCTCCTGCACTGGCAGGCATGTTCTTACCACTGGTGTCACCTGCTGCTGCCGCTGCTAAGTTGCTTCAGTGGTGTCTGACCCTGTGTGATGCTGCTGCTAAGTTGCTTCAGTGGTGTCTGACCCTGTGTGACCCCATAGACGGCAGCCCACAGGCTCCCCCGTCCCTGGGATTCTCCAGGCAAGACCACTGGAGTGGGGAGCCCTAAAACAAAAGAGACGACCTCATGCTAGTTTCAGCACCATGGATGGACCTCGAGATCATCACACTAAGTGAAGCAAGTCAGACAGAAAGACAAATACCACGTGAAACCACTCATACGTGGAATCGAAAATGTGACGAGCAGACCCAGGCTCTCAGACGTAGAAAGCGAACTTGAGGTTGCCGAAAGAGGAAGAGGGTGAAGAGAGATAGAGCAAGACGCTCCTCTGTCCATGGGATTTCCTGGCAAGAATACTGGAGTGGACACCCATTCCCTTCAGGAGTCTTCCCAACCCCGGGACTGAACCTAGGTTTCCTGCATTGCAGACAGATTTTTCACTCTCTGAGCCATCAGGGAAGCCCAAGATACACACTACTATATTGTTGTTCCGTCACTAAGTCATGTCCAGCTCTTCGCAATCCCACGGACTTCAGTGTGCCAGACTTCCCTGCCCTTCACCGTCTCCTGGAGTTTGCTCAAACTCACGTCCGTTGAGTCGGGGACGATATCCAACCATCTCATTCTCTGTCACCCTCTTCTCTTCCTGCCTTCAATCTTTCTCAGCATCAGGGTAATTTCATGACTGCCGTCACCAACACTACTTTATATAAAACAGGCAAACAACAAGGGCCTGCTTATGCTACAGAGGACCACACTCCTCCTTATCTGGCAACAAGCTGGAAAAGAATGTGAAAAAAATAATATACATACACATGATACAAATATATAAAAACTGAATTACTTTGCTATATACTTGAAACTAACACAACATCATAAATTAACTCTACTTCAATAAAAATAAAACAGTAACACACAGAGAAAAGCGAGAACCTTGTATGTTAGATCTGCATTATATCTGTCTTTGAATATATCCGTTTTTCCCAAAGCGGCTGGAGAAAACAAAATTAAAGATCCAAGGGCTGAATTGCCATTTTTCAAAGATCATTTTTGATATGTGTTTGGATAAAGAAACCAGAAACTCCAGTTTTAAAAGAAGTGGGAACATTTTAATATGCAGCCCTGGCCTTGGAATGGGGACATAAATTCTGCTTCAAGTGACAGCTTTGACTGAACTCTGAAACCTGTATGATCCCACCGATGTGACCTAAAGCACTGTAGGTGACAGAAATCTTGTCTTGTTTTAGGAGAAAGGCAAAAGACAAAGACCTGTGTTTTTCGTTTACCTATGACTTGCTGACAGCTGTCANTCTTGCCACCTCTTCTTAATATCTTCTGCTTCTGTTAGTTCCATACCATTTCTGTCCTTTATTGTGCCCACCTTTGCATGAAAAGTTCCCTTGGTATCTCTAATTTTCTTGAAGATATCTCTGTCTTTCCTATTCTATTGTTTTCTTCAGCAATATTAGGTTCTTTGATTTCTTGCCTGGGACTCTAAGGGGATACTGAAAAATCCCAAGAGAAGAGTCAGAGCTGGTGATGGCTGGTGGCTTCAGTCCCATCCCTCAGGAGGGTAAGTTTGGCTCAAGCATGATCAAGAAAAGCCCTGAACAGAGGCACCCAGAGTGTCCTTTAGAATCTGGTGGGGTGAGAAGGAGGAAGGTCTTCCATAGAGCCCAGTAAACTCCATGGAGAAAGGCCGTTTCACTGCCTCCTGGAATTTCACCATTCTTAGAACCACAGTGTGAGAACAAGGTGGAGCCTTGGAGGGCCTCTGGTTCGATCTCTCTTTTATTTCAGGTATGGAATCAGAGGCTTAAGAGGTGAAGGGTCATCCTCCTTACCACCGGAGTTCAGGGCCTTGAACTTCCTGGAACCCTGAGATTCCAGGTCCAGGGGACACACCAATCACTCTTTGCTTCTTGGGGTCTAGACACATCTCCTGAAAATTCTTTCTTAGACACAAATTGTGCTCAAACCTGTTGCAATATGTCAGTTTCCATGTCATATCTTAAAAAGAAAGAAAGACTTTTTCACACCTCACGACAACCGCTTTTGATCTGCCAGACAGGAATGGTTTAGAATCAGGGGCCATTTCCTGGGCAGATCTTCATGTGCATGCTGCTCACAGAGAGATGAAGTTGTTCTCCTTTCCTATTTCCTGGTAAGACTGGGGGACAAAGCCACCCCTCAGTTTAATTTTAAAGGCTAGAAGGAAGCCAGTTTTAAGGGTAAGAAAGCTTCTTTGATTAACGGCAATGGAATGAACTCCAATGGCTTCCTTTTAGAAATCACGATATTATGCCACTGTAGGATGGCCAGTGTGATTTGGTGAAGTGAAGTCGCTCAGTCGTGTCCGACTCTTTGCGACCCTGTGAACTGTAGCCCACCAGGCTCCTCTGTCCATGGGATTTTCCAGGCAATAGTACTGGAGTGGATTGCCATTTCCTTCTCCAGGGGATCTTCCCAGCCCAGGGATCGAACCCGGGTCTCCCACATTGTAGACAGACGCTTTACCGTCTGAGCCACCAGGGAAGTCCTAATTTGATTAAACAAACAGTAAAACAAAAAAAAAAAAGAAAAAAGGGAAAGCAGGAGGACGTGGTTTTATGCCAAGTTTGAGCCAATGAGGGTCCTGCTTTCAAGTCTTATGTGGTGTTTCAGTTCTCCCAAGTTCACCACCTGAATGATGCTGCCTGCTTGCTTCAGGTTTACTGCTGGCTCACTGATGCATCAACGAGAATCTGTCATCTTTCCCAGAAACTTTCATTAGTTTTGTTGCTTGTTTCCACCTCCCAGCACCATCCAAGCCCTTGTCCACCACTTTCATCATCTACCACCACACTCTCAAGGAGAAGTCTCTGTGTTCACGTCTTTGAAAGGAAGCTTTGTCCAGAGTTGACACTGGGTAGCTCAGCATATTCGTCATGTTCTGTTTCCTGAGATCCAAACATCTGTAATTCTCTTCTTAACCTCAAACTCCTGGACTGAGCAAGCATCTCAGAAGGGTTGGCCAGCTCTTTCAAATCTTAGAAATGTGACTGGCACAGTAGAAGCTGGTCAATAAATAGTTGTTGAGTGAAAACGTTCGAATGTCACTTAATGGGGTGAATGACCTTGGCCATTGTATGGGGAGGTGGCTCAGATGGTAAAGCATCTGTCTACAATGCAGGAGACCTGGGTTCGAGCCCTGGGTTGGGAAGATTCCCTGGAGAAGGAAATGGCAATCCACTCCAGTACTATTGCCTGGAAAATCTCATAGACAGAGGAGCCTTGTAGGCTACAGTCTATGGGGCCGCAGAGTCGGACACGACTGAGCGACTTCACTTTGCCACCTCCCATAATACTAGGATCTTGAATCAGCAGTTCTTTTTTTAAAGCTTCCCTTAAGATATTAAATTGAATGTACTTTTAAATGAGGAAGAAATATCTTCTTTTTCACTTTTACATTCAAAGTCTTTACCTTGATCCTCATGGAGGATACAAAGTGAAATAAGCATGGAATTTTGGGGAGGTTTATGATTCCATAATAAGTGGAAGTCAGTTTTTAGTTCCTGCTCACTCTGTAATTCTCTTTTTCAGATCCAAGTTGCAGAAAAATATTCTAAGATATCTCCAGTTCAAATGTGCTTCTAAAAACATATTTCTTTTTTAATAATACAATAGTTCTGTCCTTTTTTAGAGGAGAAATTTGAATTTGTATTTCTAGAAGGTGCTTTCAACAAAGATACTGGAGAGAAATAACATTTTAGAAAAATCAAAACAACTCACACAAGTTTAGTATGTTTCAGATACTATTATATTTTGGGCTGTATAAAGACCAAATCCATAATCTATATGAAGAATGTTTTATAAGCACCATATTTTGTTAAGATTTACTTTCTGATAAAATAAAATGCTTTAAAAATGATCTTTTCCCCCTGGTTTTCAAGTGATCAATTCTGAAGAAGACAGGTAACTTGATTGCTTAGAGCACTGTGGAGTCAGAAGCCTGCTTTAGAATTCTGGCATCCCCATTTAGTAGGGAGGAGTGTAGCCACAAGCAGTTTTATTTATTCTGAGCCTCCCTTGCTTTTCTCCCATCTGTAAAGTGGGACCAATAGTCCATCTAAGTAAAAAATTTTTGAGAGTAAATGACTTAATATACATTAAACACTTAGAGATGTACTTTGTACAAAGTAAGTGCTCATTTAACTTTGTGAAATTTTGGCAAATCTGAAAGAAATCCAATGGAAAAAAATAAAGCCACTAATTTTCCACCACTCACAGAACAAACTAAATAGCATTTGACTTTCAGTCCTTCCTTATCCATCTTATAACCTGTTTGAAAGTATACAATTCATGAAAATTCTCATGCCTTTGTTCCACTTAACATGTAGTATTTAAATTATTTGTAAGCATTTTGTGTCCCTTCCGTAATTTTCTTAATTATTTCCTTATTGTTGAATACTTAGGTTGTTTCCCCTAATATCAAAACACATTAAAAAAAACCTTGAACTTAGTTTTATCATTATTATATAGAGCTATCTCTAAACTACAGAGCTGTTTAACACTCTCTGCTAATAAAGTAACATGCATTTTTGAAAACCTTTACAAAACATAATGTATTAGACAGAGGATTATTGAGACATGGTGGAAATGAAGCCTTTTATCTCTGTGTTGGGAAATACGTGTTTCCTATGAGAAATAGTTCAGTTTAGTTCAGTCGCTCAGTCGTGTCCAACTCTTTGCGACCCCGTGAATCGCAATAGTAGAGTAAAATTCACTGAGCACCTTGTATGTTCTCGCCCCAGAACCTATCTCAAATGCTTTACCTGTATTAACTTGAGCCTTGTGAATGGTGGTTATTTCCACTTAGCAGATGAAAACACTGAGGCACTGAAAGTTTAAATCACTTGCATATGCTGCTGCTGCTGCTGCTGCTGCTGCTTCTGCTAAGTCACTTCAGTCGTGTCCGACTCTGTGTGACCCCATAGAGGGCAGCCCATCAGGCTCCTCCGTCCATGGGATTTTCCAGGCAAGAGTACTGGAGTGGAGTGCAATCGCCTTCTCTGCACTTGCCTGTGGGCACCACTCTAATAATTGGAAGACATGGGATTTAAACCCAGGAAATCTACCCCCAGAAATTGCATTCCCAGCCATTTACCTTTTTATGTGCGGGTTTTATTCTGGATATTTAGTCAAGAACTCTGCACTGCTGTTTCCTTTCTGTTATTCTTTCCCAGGAAGAAAAAATAGGTCACGGACATTTTGGTAAACTGATATTTTTTCTGAATATAAGGGCCAAAGCTTAGACAAGCTTTCACATAATAAGTTATTTAGGCATTTGGTTTTCTGAGCTCTAATTTAGTACTGGATCAAAGTATCAGTGGTTATTTTTATTTTAAATTGGGTTATGGTATAACTTTGAGAAAATGACTACATTGTTTTCAATTAAGCTTTTCTCTTTTTTTACTGACATGACCTTGTATTTCACAGAAGTGTACATCTCCTGTAAAGAATGTTTGCAGCTGGAAAAAACAGATTGAAGTGTCTTTTCTGTGCAGTCCTTATCCAATCAGCCAACTGAAAAACATTTGAACACATTTTCCATTTTTCTGTCTCCTCCAAATTGCGCGATGAATAGCTCATAACCCAACATCTGCATACACTCTTGGGGGTTATACGAGAGTTGTTTGGGGAGAGAAACCACACGCACAGATACATTCAAAGGGTGTTTCCTGGGGGATAGGAGTCTGTTTTTCGTTCTTAGCTTTTCATATAGGACTTGACTCCTCCCAGAACAGAGAGCCCTTGTGGGTTTGAAAATGAAACAGAAAACTAGAAAGCGACACTGCAGAGGATCTTGTTTTCTTTTACTGCACAGTCTTTCTTGCACTTGAGTGTTTCTGGGTGAGGTGTATGATATTCTTCTGGATTTGTTTCACTATTCAGCCTCATAAAACATGGTTCTTGCCCTGGAGGATGCTGGCTTTTCCCTATTCTTTTCATTATTCTTCCAATTGCACCATTTTGAACCACAGGGCTCTCTCTTTGTCCTTCCCTAAATTTTCAAGGAATGGATGAAATTCTTAGAACTGACTCCAATTACAGATCATTTAGAATTTACAAAGGAATCCAAATGAACACCTCTAGATAGTTTATTTTATTCTTTAAAAGAGCATATGTTTTGTTTATTGGAAAGACTAGAAAATCCTGGGACATTTCATTTTAGAAGTCTTCTCTTGAAAAAAATGTGCAGACTTAAGCTAAATGTACAGTCCTAGCTTTTAGGAGCACTTCCTTCCTCAAATTGAACTTTTTTGCCTATGTGCTCCAATTTTTTTTTTTTTTTTAAGGTTTGTTTAAATAGAGTCAAGAATCACCCATATTTAAGCAGCGATCTGAAGGACAGATCTTGTTACCGTACTTACAAAAAGCAGTCGTAATTTTGCAAGGTAACAAGACACGGGGCGGTGGGAGGAGGGGGCGGGGGGACAATCACTTTGAATTCATTTGCGTGTGAAAGGAGAACAAACTAACTTGACAAGTCCTCCCAGGACGTCTGAAAAGCGGAAATGGGGGTTAATTCTGAAATGCTGAATCCCAGTAAGACTCTCTAAGATTTGGTTTCGGATCCTCACTTTTACCTGCACAGCCTGGTTTAGGATGCATACCGGGCCGAAGCTGCTGGGCGCTCCCAGAGACCAGGCCAAGCGCCCTCTTCCTCGCACGGGAGGGCCTGGGGTTCCCGCCGCCGAGCGGCAGTGGTTTTCACACAATTCGTTTCTGTTCGCAGCTACACCAGGTGCTGCGCGGGGTCCAGGCTGCTCCGGCGCCTCCGCTTACCCAGTGGCCAGATCTCCCTTTGGGATCCCCCACTCCTTTTAGGTCTTTTTCTTCGGCTTTATGCAGAGCCATGTCTTCTGGGCACACTTTCCAGACGCTTATCCCATTCACCCCAAAGCGATGTTTCCGACCGTCTCAAGTCCACTCTCTGACGGTCATGTTTGGAAAGCACTTTCAGGATCAGCGCTTCCAGGCCAGTTGAGAAGCAGCGTTTGCCTCGAGCGTCACCACCTGGTAGAAATGGGAATGACCGCCGCTTGTTGCTGAGGATCAAAATGGAAAATGACTGCGGTGGCATTTCTAGTTTCTGTATAATAAATATGGGAAAAAACCAAGCTCATGGCACCTGGTCCCATCACTTCATGGCAAGTAGAAGGGGAAAATGTAGAAACAGTGACAGATTCACTGCTGACAATGATTGCAGCCATGAAATTAAAAGACACTTGCTCCTTGGAAGGAAAGCTATGACAAACTCAGCGTATTAAAAAGCAGAGCCATCACTTTGCCTACAAAGGTTCGTGTAGTCAAAGCTGTGGCTTTTCCAGGAGTTATGTATGGATGTGAGAACTGCACCATAACGAAGGCTGAGCACCAAAGAATTTGCTTTCAGACTGTGGTGCTAGAGAAGACTCTTGAGAGTCCCTTGGACTGCAACAGTGTATCAGTTCATCCTAAAGGAAATCAGCCCTGAATATTCATCCGAATGACTGATGCTGAACCTGAAGCTCCAATCCTTTGGCCACTTGATGTGAAGAGCCAACTTTTTGGAAAAATACTCTGATGTTGGGAAAGATTGAGGGCAGGAGGAGAAGGGGACGACAGAGGATGAGATGGTTGGATGGCATCATTGATCCAATGGACATGAATTTGAGCAAGCTCCAGGAGATAGTGAAGGACAGGGAAGCCTGACGTGCTGCAGTCCATGGGGTCACAAAAAGTTAGACATGACTGAGTTACNACGACAGAGGATGAGATGGTTGGATGGCATCATTGATCCAATGGACATGAATTTGAGCAAGCTCCAGGAGATAGTGAAGGACAGGGAAGCCTGACGTGCTGCAGTCCATGGGGTCACAAAAAGTTAGACATGACTGAGTTACTGAACAACAACAAATTTACAAGATATTAAGAGTGCGAGTTAAGAAATGATTTACTGGAGGCTTCTCTGGTAGTTCAGTGGTTAAAAGTACAGCCTTCCATTGCAGAGGGCACAGGGTTGATTGCTAACATCTAAGATCCTGCCTGCTGCATGGCATGGCCAAAAAAAGAATGTTTTACTAATAGAAGTTTCTGACCAAAATGCATTTAAATATCTAAAAAGATGCATTAAACTTAGGGATGTTCTCAACATTATCCTAATTGGCATTGCCAGGCGACATAATAGATATCCAGGCAGTTGGAGTGGGGACAGGCCTGCAGGAATCTAGCTGGGCTCTCTCTCTGGGTGGGGGCCTAGGACTGGCTTAGACTCAGGGGGGAGTTCTAAACCTGCCTCTGACAGCGTCATTATGAAACCTGGGTAAATCATTTCACAGCCGGGAGCTTTCTCCTTTGCTTAACAAATGTGTAAAGCGAATCAGCTAAGTGCTGGATACCAGATGGGGTAGTGTGTTGAGATAATAGGTGACAGGAGGTTGAGCTTATCTTGAGGAGTTCACAGTCAAGGCTGACTTTTGAAAAATTACATGAAATTTCAAAATAAAAGTATAAGCAAATGTAAAAGGAAAATATATAAAATACATAAAAGAAGATGAATTATAGAGGCCTCTTAAGCTCTTGAAGACCTTGCATCTGCTTGTAGAAGTTTAGTGCCCTCTAAGCAGATGATCCTTACTAACTGAAAAAAATTAGAGCGGAGAAAGCACTAATTTGAAAAGACACAAGCGTCTGAATATTCACAGCAGCACAGTTTTTAGCAGCCAAGATGTGGAAGCAGCCTGAGTGTCCACTGACAGACGAATGGATAGAGATGTGGTGTGCACACACACACACACACGGACACACACACACACGGACACACACACACAGAGACACACACACACATGCACAGACACACACACGCACAGACACACACACACACAGACACACACACACACAGACACACACACGCACGCACACATGCACACACACTGGAATATTACTCAGCCATAAAAAAAGAATGCATGGGCTTAGTCACTTCAGCCAGGGCTGGCTCTTTGCGACTCTATGGACTGTGGGCCATCAGGCCCCTCTGTCCATGGGATTCTCCAGGCGAGACGCTGAAGTGGGTTGCTGTGCCCTCCTGCACAGGATCTTCCCAACCCAGGAGTCAAATCTGTGTCTCTGTGTCTCCTGCACTGGCAGGCATGTTCTTACCACTGGTGTCACCTGCTGCTGCCGCTGCTAAGTTGCTTCAGTGGTGTCTGACCCTGTGTGATGCTGCTGCTAAGTTGCTTCAGTGGTGTCTGACCCTGTGTGACCCCATAGACGGCAGCCCACAGGCTCCCCCGTCCCTGGGATTCTCCAGGCAAGACCACTGGAGTGGGGAGCCCTAAAACAAAAGAGACGACCTCATGCTAGTTTCAGCACCATGGATGGACCTCGAGATCATCACACTAAGTGAAGCAAGTCAGACAGAAAGACAAATACCACGTGAAACCACTCATACGTGGAATCGAAAACGTGACGAGCAGACCCAGGCTCTCAGACGTAGAAAGCGAACTTGAGGTTGCCGAAAGAGGAAGAGGGTGAAGAGAGATAGAGCAAGAGTTAGGGACCAGGAAAGTGTTGGCTGCTCACTCTTTGAGGCCCCATGGACTGTCACCTACCACGCTCCTCTGTCCATGGGATTTCCTGGCAAGAATACTGGAGTGGACACCCATTCCCTTCAGGAGTCTTCCCAACCCCGGGACTGAACCTGGGTTTCCTGCATTGCAGACAGATTTTTCACTCTCTGAGCCATCAGGGAAGCCCAAGATACACACTACTATATTGTTGTTCCGTCACTAAGTCGTGTCCAGCTCTTCGCAATCCCACGGACTTCAGTGTGCCAGACTTCCCTGCCCTTCACCGTCTCCTGGAGTTTGCTCAAACTCACGTCCGTTGAGTCGGGGACGATATCCAACCATCTCATTCTCTGTCACCCTCTTCTCTTCCTGCCTTCAATCTTTCTCAGCATCAGGGTAATTTCATGACTGCCGTCACCAACACTACTTTATATAAAACAGGCAAACAACAAGGGCCTGCTTATGCTACAGAGGACCACACTCCTCCTTATCTGGCAACAAGCTGGAAAAGAATGTGAAAAAAATAATATACATACACATGATACAAATATATAAAAACTGAATTACTTTGCTATATACTTGAAACTAACACAACATCATAAATTAACTCTACTTCAATAAAAATAAAACAGTAACACACAGAGAAAAGCGAGAACCTTGTATGTTAGATCTGCATTATATCTGTCTTTGAATATATCCGTTTTTCCTAAAGCGGCTGGAGAAAACAAAATTAAAGATCCAAGGGCTGAATTGCCATTTTTCAAAGATCATTTTTGATATGTGTTTGGATAAAGAAACCAGAAACTCCAGTTTTAAAAGGAGAAGTGGGAACATTTTAATATGCAGCCCTGGCCTTGGAATGGGGACATAAATTCTGCTTCAAGTGACAGCTTTGACTGAACTCTGAAACCTGTATGATCCCACCGATGTGACCTAAAGCACTGTAGGTGACAGAAATCTTGTCTTGTTTTAGGAGAAAGGCAAAAGACAAAGACCTGTGTTTTTCGTTTACCTATGACTTGCTGACAGCTGTCAAATTTATTATTATTTTTGTTCTAGATTTGAAAATAGAGGTTTCCCTTTGAACAGCTTGAGGCCAGGACATTTTATTGGTGTTGGATCGTGTCTGCAGTGAATAGCAAATTCCTCCTCACATGGGTCATTTGGTGACTGTGTGGGTGAGGGAAATCATAATGCAACCATGATTTGGAAATGTTCTGCCATTTCCAAGAGGTGCAGTTTCTGGAATCACTGAAGATGCAGAGTGTTATTTGCTTTGCAAGAGAGTCTGTGGGTGGTCAAAAGTTGAAGGACGGAGGGGTAACATCCCAGGCTGGGGAACCTCTGCTTGGTGGGTATCACCTGGTTCTTGGTCTGTCTTCTATTTTTGAGGAGATGCTGTTTGTTGTTCCTGAAATCCTCTGGAGAAAGAAATGACAACCCGCTCCAGTATTCTTGCCTGGAGGATTCCATGGACAGAGGAGCCTGGTGGGCTACAGTCTATGCAGTTGCAAAGAGTCAGACACAACTGAGTAACTAACACTTTTTCTTTGGGGCAAAGCACCCAACTGAACTGGGCCCTCTTTCCTCATCTGTAAAATCTGAGTTTGGGTGGATTGGGAGGGCAGCATCATTGAGCCAAGAAACCTCTAGCAAAGGGCGTTGGGGTTTTATCTGTCCTGGTGGGAATGAATATTAGTCAGGCCTCTTGGGATCACCATTTGGAAGTATGCCTTGTTAGCCACATCCATGCTTTCTGACCCAGCAGTCTTGCCTCTAAGAATTGATCCTAAGGAAATAGTCCAATGATGGAGACAGGGTTTCATGGACATACTCATTTACTCCCCAAATTTTAAGACAAGCTAAATGTGTAAGAAGAAGGGCATTTCTAAATAAATTAAGGCAATTTGTTTAATGGAACACTGTGTAGACATTACACATTACATTTTCAAAGCAAATGTTCATTATATAATATTAGATGGAGAGATCGGGATTGATACATATATATTATTGATTCTATATAGAAAATAGATAACTAATGAGAACATATAGCACAGAGGACTCTGCCTAGTGCTCTGTGGTGACCTAAATGGGTGTGTGTGTGTGTGTACTAGTCACTCTAATACTGACTGTTTGTGGCTCCATAGACTGTAGCCCACCAGGGTCCTCTGCCCATGGGATTCTCCGGGCAGGAATACTGGAGTGGGTTGCCATTTCCTTCTCCAGGGGTTCTCCTGATCCAGGGATCGAACCTGGCTCTGCTGCACTGCAGGTAGATTCTCTACTGTCTGAGCCACCAGGGAAGCCCCACGTAAATGGGAAGGAAGCCCCAAAGGGAGGGGTTTATACATATGTGTGGCTGATACATTTCGCTATGTAGCAGAAGGTAACACAGCATGGCAAAGCAACAACACTGCAGTAAAAATTAATTTTAAAAGAGATTGTAAAAGGCAAAGCACAGTGTTGAATGGCAGGATACTAATTTTGCATCAGATATTTGAGACATACACTGGCCTGAAAAAAGTCTGGGATAAAAACAACCACATGTGAACCGTGTTCTTCAGTGATCTAATAGTCTAATTTTCCCCCCTAGACTTCCAATTTTTCTCAATATGTATCTTTTTATAATTGGAAAAAAACAGAAAATTCCAAACTCGTACCAACATGGAGTTTGTGGTCTGATCACCTTTGTGACTAGTGTGGTTTGGACATTTCTGGGGCTCAGAGGGAGAGCTGCAAAGGGCCGTAGACCACAGACTTCGGAACCAGACGGCTTGGGTTTGAATCCTGGCTGCTGTTCATCTTGCTTGCGTGGCTGGTGATCCCCTTCGCCTCTCTGTGCCTCAGCTTCTTCAACTGTGAAGTGAGGATTGCCCTGGTACCTACCTGGAGAGAGTTACGGGTCAGCATGAATAAACCTCTGGCCCATCTCAAGCGCTCAGTGAGGGCTGGCCATTAGCATTGCGTGCATGCTCAGTGCTTGTCACTTCACTCGGGTCTGACTCTTTGCAGCCCCAGGGACTGTAGCCCGCCGGGCTCCTCTGTCCGTGGGATTCTCCAGGCAGGAATACTGCAGCGGGCTGCCATGCCCTCCACCAGGGGGTCTTCCCAACCCAGGGATCACACCTGCGTCTCTTGTATCGCAGGCAGATTCCTTACCCACTGAGTCACCTGGACAGCCAGCTGTTATCATTAACATCTGAAAAATGGAAAAACTAATATTAATTCAGTAACTGTTTATTGAGCGCCTACTCTGTGCCTGGCACTGTCCTAGGTGCTGGGCACGCCGCCGTCCAGGAGTGATCAATGTTGGCGATGACTCTGCTCTCAAGGAGCTGTGTTTTAGTGGAAGACAGACAGCAACGAATAAACAGAGCAGTTAAAGTATTAAGAGAAAGAGAAAGAATGGGAGAAGAGTGCTTGTCAGGGAGGCACGGGATAAAGCAACATGGAGTAGAGACATGAGAGAGCCTGGGGTGAACCGATCAGGTTTATGGGAGGAGAGCAGTGAGGCAGAGTGAAGCGTCAGTGCAGAGGCCCTGAGATGTGCTCAGATTGTTTCAGGAGCAGTGAGGAAAGAATGGGCTTCCCGGGTGGCACTAGTGGTAAAGAACCCGCCTGCCAATGCAGGAGACGTGAGAGATGTGGGTTCAATCCCAGGGTCAGGAGTGTCCCCTGGAGGAGGGCATGGCAACCCGCTCCAGTATTCTTGCCTGGAAAATTCCACGGCCAGAGGAGCCTGCCAAGCTACAGTCCCTAGGGTCACAAAGAGTCAGACACACCAAAGCAACGTCGCACACACAAGCACGCAGATAATGAAGCTATATAAGCAGACTCGGAAACAAGGATTCAAGGGCAAGTAAACTGCTTGGAAAGTGATCCCAGAAAGTACAGACAAGGGGGAAGGGAGGGAGGGAAGGAAGGGACCTGAATGCGGGAGCCATCCCTGGGGCCAGCTGCCCAGGACAACAGAGAGTGATGTCTCATCCGAGGCATGAGGAAACGGGGGTGCTGAGCCTCCAAATCCAGGGTGCCGTTTGGCGGGGGGGCTGTTTTCCAGGATGGCGGCTTTCTGTGAGCACAGGTCCCTTATCCTGGGGAAAGCGCTGGAGCAGAGAGCCGCAGGTTCGTAGAGCAGGAAGTCACCACCCAGCTGAGGAGCTGTGAGCACTGAGGCGTGGGTGCTGCGTGCTGCCAGGATCTGCCAAAAAGCCAACCGAGCTCGAGCGGGACCAGCCAGGGGGCCTGCGGCAAGAGTTCCCCTTCCGAGATGGCAGGGGCAGGGCTGTGGCTCCCTCAGGACGCTGCAGGCCGCTGGAAGGAACTCCACTCCGAGTGATGTGAGCGTCACCGTGAGCTTGTGAGCAAGAGAAAGGCATGCTCTGACGCGTTCCAGGAGGGACTCTGGGTGCTGCGTGGAGAACGGCGTGTTGGAGGGCCGATCGGGGGCAGGAAGCATCAGTCAGCAGACAGCAGTCAAAGCCCAGGTCAGTGAGGGCTGGGACGTGGAGCTGGGTGGTCGGCATGAGGCACACTTTTGGATTCTGTTAAATAGAGACTTCCCTGGTGGCTCAGATGGTAAAGCGTCTGTCTACAATGCAGGAGACCTGGGTTCAATCCCTGGGTTGGGAAGATCCCCTGGAGAAGGAAATGGCAATCCAATCCAGGACTATTGCCTGGAAAATCCCATGGATGGAGGAGCCTGGTAGGCTACAGTCCATGGGGTCACAAAGAGTCAGACACGACTGAGTGACTTCATGTTTATATCACTATAAACAGAGTCAGGTGAATCTGCTGATGAACTGGATGAGAAGCAAAAAGAAGACAGGAATCAAGAAGATGCTAACATTTTGGCCTGCGTAACTGGCAGAACATCACAGCCGTTTCTCAAGATGGTGAGGGTGCTGAGAGGGGGCAACGATGCAAGGGTAAAAGCAGGAGGGAGAAGCTGGTTCCTGTTTGTTAAACTGAAGGCATCTGTTCGGACTCAGGGGCCTCCCTCATAGCTCAGCTGGTAAAGAATCCACCTGCGATGCAGGAGACCCCGGCTCGATTCCTGGGTCAGGAAGATCCACTGGAGAAGGGATGGACTAACCACTCCAGTATTCTTGGGCTTCCGTGGAGGCTCAGCTGGTAAAGAATCCACCTGCAATGTGGGAGACCTGGGTTCGATTCCTGGGTTGGGAAGCTCCCCTGGAGAAGGGAAAGGCTACCCACTCCAGTATTCTGGCCTGGAGAATTCCATGAACTAAGCCCATGGGCTTGCAAAGAGTTGGACACGACTGAGCAACTTTCACTTCATTTCCCTTCAGTAGGACTCTATCCCATCTTGATTTTTTTCTGGGAATTAAGAGCTATCAGCTCTCAGTATTATTTTCTCTACTCTATTCACTTGCCCATAGCTCTTTACAGTTGACATTTTCTATAGGTGTCCTACAGTCACAATAAAGTGTCACAAACAAAAAGTCCCAGCCTCATCCCACAAACAGTGTTATTTTGCATCTTGTGTCTGGGGATCAGACGGTCTAATCAAGGCTCACATGATTCTGGCGGGGCTTGCTCATGCATCTAGAAAGTGACTGGAGGTCAGTTGATCTGGGCTCCATTCTTTCCTTGTGACTGTCATCCTCCTGTGGGGCCCACAAGCTAGTCTGGGCTTGTTTTCTTAAAAAGGCAAGTGGAACACATGTGGCCTCAGGAAGGCTGGGCTCACACCTGACACACTATTACTTCTGTACTGATTCTGCCGACCGAAGCAGGCCACGTGGCTGTCCCAGAAGCCAAGAGACAGCAAAACATATTCCCCATAATGTGTGCTTGTCTGTGTGGGTCATGCTGGTGGAAAGTGAATATTTGTGAACAATAACCAGCTTCAGTTCAGTTCAGTTGCTCACTCGTGTCCGACTCTTTGCGACCCCATGAATTGCAGCATGCCAGGCCCCCTGTGCATCACCAGCTCCCAGAGTTCACTCAAACTCACGTCCATTGAGTCGGTGATGCCATCCAGCCATCTCATCCTCTGTCGTCCCCTTCTCCTCCTGCCCCCAATCCCTCCCAGCATCAGAGTCTTTTCTAATGAGTCAACTCTTCCCATGAGGTGGCCAAAGTACTGGAGTTTCAGCTTTAGCATCATTCCTTCCAAAGAACACCCAAGACTGATCTCCTTTAGAAAGAACTGGTTGGATCTCCTTGCAGTCCCAGGGACTCTCAAGAGTCTTCTCCAACACCACAGTTTAAAAGCATCATTCTTAGGCACTCAGCTTCCTTCACAGTACAAATCTCACATCCATACATGACTACTGGAAAAACTATAGCCTTGACTAGACAGATCTTTGTTGGCAAAGTAATGTCTCTGCTTTTAAATATGCTACCTAGGTTGGTCATAACCTTCCTTCCAAGGAGTAAGTGTCTTTTAATTTCATGGCTGCAGTCACCATCTGCAGTGATTTTGGAGCCCCCAAAAATAAAGTCTGACACTGTTTCCACTGTTTCCCCATCTATTTCCTATGAAGTGATGGGACCAGATATCATGATCTTTTTCTGAATGTTGAGCTTTAAGCCAACTTTTTCACTCTCCTCTT
This sequence comes from Oreotragus oreotragus, assembly GCA_006410675.1. NCBI lineage: Eukaryota > Metazoa > Chordata > Mammalia > Artiodactyla > Bovidae > Oreotragus > Oreotragus oreotragus. The sequence goes on along the minus strand of SJYX01002127.1, from coordinate 491,952 downwards.
TCACTTTCATCAAGAGGCTTTTTAGTTCCTCTTCACTTTCTGCCATAAGGGTGGTGTCATCTGCATATCTGAAGTTATTGATATTTCTCCCGGCAATCTTGATTCCAGCTTGTGCTTCATCCAGCCCAGCATTTCTCATGATGTACTCTGCATAGAAGTTAAATAAGCAGGGTGACAATATACAGCCTTGACGTACTCCTTTTCCTACTTGGAACCAGTCTGTTGTTCCATGTCCAGTTCTAACTGTTGCTTCCTGACTTGCATATAGGTTTCTCAAGAGGCAGGTTAGATGGTCTGGTATTCCCATCTCTTTCAGAATTTTCCAGTTTATTGTGATCCACACACAGTCAAAGGCTTTGGCATAGTCAATAAAGCAGAAATAGATGTTTTTTCTGAAATTCTCTTGCTTTTTTGATGATCCAGCAGATGTTGGCAATTTGATCTCTGGTTCCTCTGCCTTTTCTAAAACCAGCTTGAACATCTGGAAGTTCACGGTTCACGTATTGCTGAAGCCTGGCTTGGAGAATTTTGAGCATTACTTTACTAGCATGTGAGATGAGTGCAATTGTGCGGTAGTTTGAGCATTCTTTGGCATTGCCTTTCTTTGGGATTGGAATGAAAACTGACCTTTTCCAGTCCTGTGGCCACTGCTGAGTTTTCCAAATTTGCTGGCATATTGAGTGCAGCACTTTCACAGCATCATCTTCCAGGATTTGAAACAGCTCAACTGGAATTCCATCACCTCCACTAGCTTTGTTCTTAGTGATGCTTTCTAAGGCCCACTTGACTTCACATTCCAAGATGTCTGGCTCTAGATTAGTGATCACATCCTCATGATTATCTGGGTCGTGAAGATCTTTTCTGTACAGTTCTTCTGTGTATTCTTGCCACCTCTTCTTAATATCTTCTGCTTCTGTTAGGTCCATACCATTTCTGTCCTTTATCGAGCCCATCTTTGCATGAAATGTTCCCTTGGTATCTCCAATTCTCTTGAAGAGATCTCTAGTCTTTCCCATTCTGTTGTTTTCCTCTATCTCTTTGCATTGATTGCTGAAGAAGGCTTTCTTATCTCTTCTTGCTATTCTTTGGAACTCTGCATTCAGATGCTTATATCTTTTCTTTTCTCCTTTGCTTTTCGCCTCTCTTCTTTTCAGTGCTATTTGTAAGGCTTCTCCAGACAGGCATTTTGCTTTTTTGCATTTCTTTTCCATGGGGATCATCTTGATCCCTGTCTGTTATACAATGTCACGAACCTCCGTCCATAGTTCATCAGGAACTCTGTCTATCAGATCTAGGCCCTTAAATCTATTTCTCACTTCCACTGTATAATCATAAGGAATTTTATTTAGATCATACCTGACTGGTCTAGTGGCTTTCCCTACTTTCTTCAATTTGAGTCTGAATTTGGTAATAAGGAGTTCATGATCTGAGCCACAGTCAGTTCCTGGTCTTGTTTTTATTGACTGTATAGAGCTTCTCCATCTTTGGCTGCAAAGAATATAATCAATCTGATTTCGGTGTTGACCATCTGGTGATGTCCATGTGTAGAGTCTTCTCTTGTGTTGTGGAATGAGGGTGTTTGCTATGACCAGTGCGTTCTCTTGGCAAAACTCTATTAGTCTTTGCCCTGCTTCATTCCATATTCCAAGGCCAAATTTGCTTGTTACCCCAGGTTTTTCTTGACTTCCTACTTTGCATTTCAGTCCCCTATGATGAAAAGGACAACTTTTTTGGGTGTTAGTTCTAAAAGATCTTATAGGTCTTCATAGAACCATTCAACTTCAGCTTCTTCAGCGTTACTGGTTGGGGCATAGACTTGGATTACTGTGATATTGAATGGTTTGCCTTGGAGATGAACAGAGATCATTCTGTCGTTTTTGAGATTGCATCCAAGTACTGCATTTTGGACTCTTTTGTTAACCATGATGGCTACTCCATTTCTTCTGAGGGATTCCTGCCCACAGTAGTAGATATAATGGTCATCTGAGTTAAATTCACCCATTCCAATCCATCTTAGTTTGCTGGTTCCTAGAATGTTGACATTCACCCTTGCCATCTCCTGTTTGACCACTACCAATTTGCTTTGATTCATGGACATGACATTCCAAATTCCTATGCAATATTGCTCTTTACCGCATCAGACCTTGCTTCTATCACCAGTCACATCCACAACTGTGTATTGTTTTTGCTTTGGCTCCATCCCTTCATTCTTTCCGGAGTTATTTCTCCACTGATCTTCAGTAGCATATTGGGCACCTACTGACCTGGTGGGTTCCTCTTTCAGTATCCTATCATTTTGCCTTTTCATACTGTTCATGGGGTCCTCAAGGCAAGAATACTGAAGTGGTTTGCCATTCCCTTCTCCAGTGGACCACGTTCTGTCAGACCTCTCCACCATGACCTGCCCGTCTTGGGTGGCCCCACACAGCATGGCTTAGTTTCACTGATTTAGACAAGGCTGTGGTCCATCTGATTAGACTGACTAGTGTTCTGTGATTATGGTTTCCGTGTATCTGCCCTCTGATGCTTCTCGCAACACCTACCGTCTTATTTGGTTTTTCTTACCTTGGACATGGGGTATCTTTTCATGGCTGCTCCAGCAAAGTGCAGCTGCCGATCCTTACCTTGGACAAGAGATATCTCCTCACAGCCTCCCATCCTGCCTTGAAGGTGGAGTAGCTCCTCTCGGCCCTCCCACGCAGCCACTACTCCTTGGATGTGTAATCGCCCTTTTGCTCGTGACAATTACCCTTCGGCATGCAACATATGTAAACCCTTATTCAAAGATCCCCAAAGTTTCATCTACTCATGCTCAAGACTTGAAGGTCAAGATCTTACATCAAGGTCAAGAGTTACATCAAAGTCAGATGTAACTCCTTGTTACTGAAGGCTTTAAAGAACAAGTTGATCCTTCCTCTCTACGCACATACAAAATAATACAGTGAAACAGACGGGATTGGAGAAGGAAATGGCAATCCACTCCAGTATTCTTGCCTGGAGAATCCCTTGGACAATGGAGCCTGGCAGGCCACAGTCCACGGGGTTGCAAGAGTTGGACATGACTTGGCAACTAAACCATGAAACAACAGACTGGATAAGCATAGTAAATATGTCCATCTAAAAGAGGGAAGAATGGCAGTCACCGGCCATTGCAGTTCTAAGATCTTGCGTGGTAAATATTTCCAGGTCCTCTGAGATGGTGAATTTTCCCCATTAACACCAGGTTCAGTTCCCTGGGGCTTCCTTGGGGGCTCAGATGGTAAGGAATCTGCCTACTGTGGTTCCTCATTCTGTTGTTCATTAGAGCTCATGGCTATGTTCTCTGAGCTGTCTTCTCTTTTTCTCCCCTTTTCTGGGACACTTCTGAAGAGGACCTTGGGATAATATGCTATTCTTGGTGGCTCAGAAACTTTAAGCTGAAGACTGAGATGGTTAATTTTATGGGTCAACTTGGCTAGGTCTCAGTATCCAGTTGCTGTTGAAGTTGCTCAGTTGTGTTCAACTCTTTGCAACCTTATGGACTGTAACCTGCCAGGCTCCTCTGTCCATGGGATTTCTCAGGCAAGAATACTGGAGTAGGTTGCCATTTCCTAATCTGGGGGATCTTCCCTACCTGGGGATCAAACCCACGTCTCCCAAGTGACAGGTGGATTCTTTATTGCTGAGCCACCTGGCAAGTCCCTCACCATACCCAGTATTTGGTCAAACATTATTCTAGATGTTTTTATGAAGATATTCATTAGACTAGATTAATATTTAAATAAGCAGACTTTGAGTAAAGCATATTGCCCTACATAAAGTCGGTAGTATTTATCCAATTAGTTCCTTAAAAGAAAAAAGACATACTTCCTCCAGAGAAAAGCTTTCTGACTCTAACTAAAACACCAGTTCCTTCCTGGGTCTCCAACTTGCTAGTTTATCATGCAGATTTTGGACTTGCTAGCTTCCACAATCGTGTGAGCCAATTTCTCAGAATTAATCTAAACATTTATCTCTCCATCATCTGTCAAGAGATTCTATTGGCTTTGTTCTTTTGGAGGCTGATACAACATCCCAGAGGTGGTTTTTTTTTTTTGTTTTTTTTTTTTTT